>CM053615.1:71129923-71188334 GCA_028646535.1 Procyon lotor
AGAAAGAAAGGGGAAAGAGATGAACTCAAGCTTGATTTTTGTGCCAAACTGAAATTCCTACTCACTCAACCTTCAACTGTTTTTTTAGTTTTACATTAGAGGCTCCAGCCTACAGCAGCACAGAGCTGCCTTCCTGCCTTGTCGCTTGCCTTGCTTGGAAGCCACCCTTGGGGTGTCCAGCCCGGGCACGCTCGGGGCCAGCCAGAAGCCAGTCTGGCTGCTGCCGGGGATCCACATGTGACCTCAGGCTTGTGGGTCCTGGCCCTTGGATGTCAGGAGCAAAGGAAACGTCAGAGAGAAAGTTTGGAGACTCTCGGGAGGCTACTGCCCCTTTTTTTCTTTTTCTTTTTTTAATGGCAAGTAAAAAAAATATATATATAAACTATCATCTTTGTTTCCTAGGGGAAGGGACATTTTAACACCAACAGTGTAAGCAGGGTATAATCTCAGAATGAAGGATATTTTTTCCTAAGTAAGGACAATTGCCAGCCTTTTGCTAAGAATTTTTGGGGTGTTTTTTTTTTTTTTTAGTTTTAAAATAACATTCTGTATTTTAAGTGTTTTGAATATAGAAAATTACAGCATAAAATTTTATTGTGTGTTTTTACCTTGTATGTATGTAAATGCATCTTTGGTATGAATCTGTCATTTTGGAGTATGGATTCAACAGCCCTTTCCAACACTTAGTATCTTCCACACTTGCTTGTGAAAATCCAGCCTCCTGTAGGTCTGGTGATGAAAACGGGAGCAGCACTGTACAATCTAGCTGCTCTCTTTGGAACATTCTGGGAGAACACAGGCCTCATGCCTTTTCTCAGACTGCCTTCTGCCCAGGTGCCGGGAAGTAAGTCAGAGGAGCAGGCCAGGTTTCAGGCTAGCAAAGGCTGCGGGCTCTCCTGCCTCTTGTCTGCAGATGCCCAGGGCTGAGCGCTGGGGGCCTGCCTGGTCCCCTCACAGGGAGCAGGGGCTGCGTCTGAGGTTCCTGGGGGCCAGTGAGTCACCTGTCCTGTCCTCACAGTCAGCCCATGTGTAGGTTATAGGAAGCCCTGGTCTCAGACTCCAAGAGTAGAAACCGAGTGTCCTATCAGGGGCACGTTCACCGGCCAATGGCACCCCACACTGGAGTGGTATGTGAGACGTGCCATGCCTCGGAGGGCCTGGAATGCCAGGCTGAGTGGTTGCACCCAACTGTGTGGGGTGGGAGAGGGAGTCGGTGGGGCGGGCTCCTGAGGTGTGGAAGGGACTGGCGTGTCCAAAAGGAGGCAGGAGCTGGCAGTACCAGCAGTACCAGGGAACCATCCTGGTGGGTCAGGCAAGGCCAGTAGGCACACGGGACACCATCCAAGGGCAGGGCCACTAACATTTCATGTGCTGCAACGATGTTTAACGGATCGAATATCGGGGAAAGAGGAGGATCATGAGGTTTCCTGGTATTTGGGGAGGAAACCACTCTTCTTTGGGAGCTTGCTGAATCTTTATATTTATGTATGTAATTGAAATATATTTGTTGCTACTTTGGTGAGACTCAGACTTAAATCCGACGGTAAATATCAATGATTAGAAGAAAGTTTTATCTCACCTAAGGACTAATACGTTCTCTTGCACAATGTACAAACTGTGCAACAGTGCTATGGGTTTTTTTTTTTAAATCCCCCACTCCAGCACTTAACGTCTCCGTATTTTTGTCATTTTCATTTTCTTAGCGATGTCTCTACTGTTTGACGTTAGAATGTTGCCAGTTTTTGTTGTTTTCTTTGTGTTTAACCACTAGATTTCCCATGAATACCTTTGTGTGTACAAAGTTTTTCTCTCCTTTTACAATTATTTTCTCAGAATAAGTTCCTAAGAGTGGGATTACTGAGTCAAAGGACACCAGTATTTTTCTGGCTTTGAAACCTCTAATGCTTTCCAAAACGTTGCTGCCGGCCGCGTGTGGGCCTTCCCGTCTCACAGCAGTCTTGCTGGCTTTTGGCCTTGGTCTCATTTTAAACTTACTGATGTAATTCATTCTAAGGGCGGCTTTTTAAATGAAGTGATGTGTCTCTCTGTCCACTCCGTTTCTGTGCTCAGAGCCCCCGTCCTTTCTCTCCGTGTCCCCGTGCCGGCCGTGACCTGACTGCTGTCCACCCCCGGACATGAACCCGAATGAATGAATGATTGTTGGGGTCGGGTTCTCCCTTGTTTGTGTGGGAACTGCCTCAATAGCTTTTCAGGGAAAGACAGTGGAAAGATGTTTAAACTATAAATAGACGTGGTGACACCTCTTATTTGGTCAAGGTGGTCCCAGTAATGAATGCAGACTCTGTGTTGCTGGGAGTATGTTTATGTCTCATTTGAATTCTAGAAGACAGCAGAGTTAAAACGTTAGTGCATGATGTATAATTTAAGTCAGAGATGAAAGAGTCTCCATCAAAAACAACCCCTTCTCTCTAGGCGTCCCGTAATTACCAAGGCAGAGAGGTCTCCAAGTAGGGGCAGGACTCCCGGTTGAAGAATGTCTGAGGGAAGCTTGAAGCCCAGCCCCTTTGTTTTTGCCTTGCCCTCCCTCCTGGTACCTGGAGAGTCAGCCTCAAGAGCGAAGAAGGGCAGGACAGCCTGTGACGAGCCCCAGACCCTTCCAGGGGCCTCTCTTCTGGAGTCGTTATTGTTGGCAGCCGAGGCCCTGGGCCCTCAACCTTATTCTGTCCATGCCAGCTCTGTCTCTCCTCTCAGGCCCACATTCCCACAACAACGTGGGCTGAGAACTTACCCTGATGACTGACGCTGCCTCTCGGACTCTGGGCCTTGGCAGGCCCCCTCCAACACTGCTCTCTACCCAGCAGGGAACCCTAGCATCTACCCCGGCTCAGCTCCTAGGACCCTGCCCCACAGTGGCCCGGTGCCGGCAGCCTCTCGGACAGCCGCCGCAGGAGCACACGAACGCTGAGCTTCCTAGAGTGTGGACACGTGCTACTCGTGGTCCTCGTGATTTTAGATGGCACGCAGAGAACCTCTCTTACTCTAATAGCTAAGTGTTTATCTTACTGTTATTAGCACATTAAACCCGTGATTTCATTTAAACAGTTAAGTAAAAAATAATACGGTGAGCCAGCAATTCACTCCTGGGGCTCTCCCCCAAAGAATTGAAAACAGGTGTACAGACAAGAGCTTGTACGTGAATGTTCATAGCGGCACTATCGCCATCGCCAGAGGATGGAAACGACCCAAATGCCCCCCAGCTGACGAGCAGATAAAGCGAACGGTGGTACATGCATACGATAGGCTATTACTCCTCCGAAGAAAGGAATGACATCCTGACACATGCTGCAGCATGGATGACCCTTGAAAACACTGTGTTCCCTGCAGGAAGCCAGCAACAAAGGCCACAGACTGTATGCAATGTCCCGAGTCAATAAACCCAGAGAGACAGAAACTCGATTAGTGGCTGCCTAGGCTGGAGGGAGCGGGAAACGGGGTAAATGGACACAGGATACCTTTTGGGTTGGTGAGAAGACGGCAGTGACAGTTGCACACAATCGTGAATGTCCTAATGTCACTAAAGGTAAATTTTATGAAACACACAACAATATACAGGTGCTGCATTGGCAAAAACCATGAAGGTGATATGTGAATGAGTGAAGTTAAAATACCATTATGATAAGTAAAGCAAACTAAGAAATAGAGCTATGGATATGTCAGTTATATCTCAATTTAAAAAGGAGAGAAGGGAGAGAGAGGGAGAGCAAGCGAGCTGTGGGCCTTCACACTCCAGAGAGGTCCTGTTTCATTCCTGAAGTCTGCTGTGCTGGAGGGCGGACCCGCGTGACCTTCTGTGTCTACGGAAGGACAGCCACTTTGCCTGCTGGATCTCAAGGCAGCCTTGCAGGGAGTACTCTTACTGTGACCACTTCACACGGAACTGGTTGGTGGCAGGGCCAGGCCGGCTGGGCTGCAGGTCATGGTGGCTCATGGAGGGTCAGTAAGCTGGTTTGCTGTCAGGCCGACTTCCGGTCCCACCTTTGCTCAGAGCAGCTGCTCTTGGACTAGAGGAGGAGCCCTGAGCACATGGGGCCCTCTGTACATTTGGAACTGTCAATGCTATTATAGGCAAAATAAGCCCCATTTAATGAAATCTGGGGTCCAGCTCTGCATTTTAACCGTGTTTGCAACCTCAGGCAACTTGCCTAACCTCTCTGGCCCTTTGTTTCCTCCTTTAGAACACATATGGAATGGTATTTACGCAACTGGAGAAATGTACTTCTCAGGTGTTGTTATCATTACAATTTTAATTCTATAATTATCTGTGCAGCTACCTGATCACTGCCTGACCCCTCTCCTAAGCAGTAGGCTGCACAGAAGCAGAGGCTGCATTGGTTGTATTCCTTGCAGTCTCCCTGGCATCTAGTATCTCGATAAATACTTGTTGGGTAGAACAGTAAATTAGTGCCTGAAAAGCCCTTAGCACAACGCTTGGCCCAGGGTAGATGCTCTTGTTAGCTGCTGTCATTAGTGTGACAATCATCATTGTTATTGTTCCAGATAATGTGTTAAAGGCTTTCACACAATAGCTCTGATTCTCAGAACAGGTTGGAATTATGCTCATCTTGCAAAAATGGAAATTGAGGCTCAGATAAATGAAATAATTTGCCCCAGGCCCATAGAATTGCTGACAGCAAAGCTCACAACCTGCCCCTGTCCTCAATTCCTCATCAGTAGCTATAAAACCCTGAGTCCCTTCATGCAGCCGGGGATGGTGTACGTGGTATAAAAAATTATACCTTTTTGAGCACCCGTGTCGTAGGAGTAAAGCGCATTTTGTGGGAGGTGGTACGGTACTTGGGCTGGGTGTATGAGGGGTTAGGTTGCCCCAGAGCAAAGCAGCAGCTGTGACCCGCCAGCCTGGGGCTCTCCATGCCCACCCAGGTAGTAAAGGGGTGGGGGCGCGTGGGAGAGAGGGGGGCCCCCGGCATCTGTTCAGGGCTTGATCGTCAGGCCCATGAGGGCAGGCGGGGAGCACGTCTGGTTTTTCTCACCGCTCTACCCTCAGAGCTCAGCACAGAGCTTGGCCGAGGCCGAGCTCCGCAGGACTGATAGAATGAGTGAAGGACCGAATGATCAAACCTGCTGCCCTCCAGGCACGGTGTTGGCTTGTTTATAACACCTCGTTTAGTGCTCGGAATGGACATACGAGGTGGGAACAAATGCGGAGATGAGGCCGGGCGGGACGACCCTGCTTCTTCAGGGTCACCTGGTGGGGTGGGTGTTCACGCCAGGTCTCCCAACACTGTGTGCTGCTCTGAAGAGTCGAGGGGCTTCTGGTGGCCCCTGGAATCCCCTTCCCCTTAGCTCTGGCTGTGGTGGAGGCCAGGGAGCAGGCAGGAGCGGGCCATGGGCTACTCTTGAGGCGTTCCTCTCCATGTTCAGCCCTTGTTGTGGGTGGAAGAGGATGTGGGGGGCTGGAGGAGGGGGGGACCGTGGAGTGGAGTGGAAAGTGCCACTTGGGTCCTCCTTTCTCAGAGGACTGGGCCTGCCAAGACACAGTGTTCTCTGCTGATGTCATTACTGTCGCCCCGACCCTTCCTGAGCAGTGACCTGACGCAGAGGGCTATGCACCCCTCCACTCCTTCCGTCTCCCCTCTGCACGAGGGAGGCACCCCACTACCCGCCCCCTGCTGCAGAGGCTGAAACTGAGAGTCTGATGGCAGAGGAACATTCTGAGGCCACTGGGAGCACGTGGGTGGCAGAGTTGGCCCTCCCCTGAGACTGCCTGGCTCCAGAGCTCCCCCCAAATGGCACCAAAGGACCAGCTTCCCAGGCTGGCCTCCAGAGGACTGCTTAATCCTTGCAGCAGCTGCTCCTTCGCTCCCAGGCCTAGTCTAGCCGCTGATTGACACTGGTGTCTTATCGTCGTCTTCAAGTGTCAAAGCTGAGAAGTCTCAGACTGTGTCCTGAGGCCCCTGGGAGGGGCAGTGCTGACACTGGAGTGGGCACCTCTTACTGAAGAAGTTGGCTTTGGGGGCCTCAGCCCAGCACCGTGGCTGAGCCGAGGCCCAAGAGCCAGTTGGAGTGAGGTGTGGTGGGCCATAAATCAGATTTTCTGCCTGAGCTCTTGGTAATCCACTTGGAACTATGTCCTGTTCTGGCCCAGAGATGTTTCCACTCCCCAGAAGGACATCTGTCCCCTCTGAGGTCAGGGTCTGTGACTCAGACTTCCGGGCCAGGACGACAGGACTCAGCTCCTGGCATGAAACAAAATGGAGAGGCTGAAGGCAGTGCCCATGGTCCTCGTTTTGAACAGAACACGGATTGGGGCCAGCCAGACCTGGATTCTCATCTTGGCTTCTCCAGCTACTGGCCAAGAGACCTCTGGAAAGTCACCCTACTTTTCTGAGTCTCGGTCTCCCCATCTGGATGGCGGGGGTAGCAAAGCTTTCCTTGGAGCCTAGTGGGTAGGTGAGCTGAGGAGAGGGTCTAAACCCCAGAGCACAAGGCCTGGCCCAGGCTCAGCCTGAAGTGGCGGCGCCCCCAGACCTGCTCTGCAGGCTTCGCACGTTCCCACGATGTCCTGTGGGGCCAGGGTGAGGAGGAGCAAGGCAAGGCCACATAGCGGGCCAGAGCCCAGACCTCAGGGTGACCTGGGGTGCAACTGTTTGCAGAAACGGCTTAGCTTCTCTGAGCCTCACTTCCTCTTCTGTACAATGAGGACCCCAAGAGATTGTGTAGATGCGGCTCTCGGCCCAGAGCCTGGAGCACAGTAGGAACTCAGTGACCGTGGTCGTTGTGCCCAGCACCGGCCTGCCTGAGGCTCCCACTCCCCACCCCCACCCCTCGCCCTGGCCCTGAGGCAGCTGTCTTGTCCCAGGAGCCTATCCTAGCCCCTCCTCCCCTGGGGTCCCCATGTGTGGACTCTGTGTCACCAGACTGATCACCCAGTCTTGCTGAGAGCAAGATCCAGGCCAGATCACCGTCAAGAAACTCTGGTCGGAGGGGAAGAGCAGGCCTTCGCCCAGAGCAGTGCCCACTGCAGCCCAGGAAACCGGACATCTGCAAGTCATTTTCCTTCACCATTACCCTGAGGGGTCGCTCTTCCTCTTTAGCAGAGACGAGGTTTTTCAGCCTCCAAATAGACCTTCTTGCTGTGTCCCTGGGGGTGCTTCACCTTCCCAACCCAACCGTATCATTGTCTGCTCCCCTCGGGGCAGCCCGTTGTCCCTGGCCAAATGCAAGCCCCTGCTTTCTGGGGGCTTGGTGCTCAGCGTTCAGGGAGCTGGCAGCAAACACCCTCCCCGCACCCCACATTGGAAATGCCCCTGTCTTTGCGGCCAATGACCTGGGGCTTGTCCACTGGGCCCCCAGAGCGGCATTGCTCCTCAGAGCTCACCCACAGCATCTGGAGCTGACCCGTCCGTGGGGGCGGCATCTGCAAGGGACGGTTTTGGCCTTTGCATGCTGCAGACGAGGGAGTGCGGCTAGAGCACGTGGACCCTGCTCACAGTGCATCCAGAAGTTGACGTCTGCTGCTGCCCTCAGTCTGCAGTGCTGAAATGCGCTCATATATTTGTGGAAAAAATGTGCATTGACCAACTTTTACGGCATCCAAAATCATAGGTCGTCTCTTTGGGTCTTTATACTTACGTACCATAATTACTAGGGGAAAATATTTTTCTTCTTAAGAAAAAAAAATCAAAGCAGTTGACAAATCACCAGATGTCCACTAGCATTTCACGAATAAACGGTCCTTCTGCCTTTGAGAAGCTCCCCCTCCCACAGGGAAGCAGCTGGGCAGGCAAGCTGCTGTCATCGGGGTGATTTGGGGGAGCGCCAGGCTGCCCTGAAACAGAGCGAAAGGGGTCCCTGCAACTCACACAGAGGGTCGGGGTCACTTTTCTGGGTTGTTGCTTTTGCTTTTTGCCTGGATCTTTGCAAGGTTTTGTTTTGTTTTGTTTTGTTTTTCATTTTGTTGTTTTTTTTTTTTAATTCAAACATTCATCCTGGATATGTCTAGGATTGGGTCCCCTTCCTGGGCCCTGGCGCACACCCCTTGGAAAGACCCCTGCCCCAGGTCAGCTGTCTGTTCTCAGGCCCCCACGTGCCCTTATTTTCTTTCTTCCCTTGTCCTTTCCCTTGGCATTTGACCTTGCCAAGTTGGCCCTCCACATCAGTGACGTAAGCTTCCCAAGTGTCCATTTTGCTCCTCGCTGTCTCTGATATTAATTTTTTTTTTTTAATTCTTCTGTTATGTTTCTTAGTTTCCTTTTCTTCTTTTCTTATCTTAAGCACCTCTCTGTCTAGCTCATTATATAGTTTTCACCTCTGGCAGTTCTCTTCTGTCACCAAAGCCTTGTCTTCTTGTACTGTATTGAAAAGGAAAAGTGTCTTGAACCTTCTTTTGGATCCTGGACTAGACCATTTGAGGACATGTGTTCTCGTGGTTCAGCCCCTTCTCCATGCATTTCAGCCTCCACAGTTCGGCAGTATTTTTCCATGTGCTCCCTTGTTGGATTTTCTTTCCTCTGACCGTATCTTGGAATAAGGCGAAATCTATTTATCTTGAGGGTTTATCAACAGGCATTTGGGGTTCCCTCTGGACACACTCCGGCTCTTCTGGGTGTCACAATCCATAAGTGTAGGTGAGTCGAGGAAGGGCAAAGGGCCAGCTGGCATGTTCCAGATCCCCCAAATCAACTTCTGCTGGGCAGCATACTGGTCATCGACCTGACTTTTCTAGTTTTTAGATCTGTGGGTTTGTGAGTCTGGGGGTAGGTTCTAAGAGGTGCAAAATTGACAAGGTCTGCGTTTGCTCAATTTCTGTCCTATTCATCCGTCTATAATATGTTTAGTTTCTTCCTGGTTCCTAACAATAAGGCTGTCTGCCAGGCTTGGTGAGGTGGTTTTCATCTTTTTTTTTTTTTTCTTTATTTTGTTTTGTTTTATTTCATTTTATTTTCTATTTATTTGAGAGAGAGCATGAACAGGGGGAGGGGCAGGGGGAGAGGGAGAAGCAAACTCCACACTGAGCAGGGAGCCCAATGTGGGGCTCAATCCCAGGCCCCCAACATCATGACCTGAGCCAAAGGCAGACACTTAACCAACTGAGCCACCCAGGGGCCTCTTTTCTCTTTTTCTTTTTTTTTTTTTTAAAGGTTTTATTTATTATTTATTTGACAGAGAAAGATCACAAATAGGCAGAGAGGCAGGCAGAGAGAGGGGGGGAGGCAGGCTCCCCGCTGAGCAGAGAGCCCAATGTGGGGCTCAATCCCAGGACCCTGAGATCACGACCTGAGCTGAAGGCAGAGGCTTTAACCCACTGAGCCACCCAGGCACCCCTTTTCTCTTTTTCTTTTTTAAGTATTTCATTTTAAGTAATCTCTGCACCCAACATGGGGCTCAAACTCACGACCCCGAGATCAAGAGTCACACACTCCACTGACTGAGCCAGCCAGGTGCCCCCATCTTTTTTTTTTTATTCACAAAAATTTCAATGTTAAGTCAAGGGAAGCTCTGTGAGAAGCTATCTAGTCTCTTCTGGAAGGTTTCCCCCATCCACTCTTAAATTTGTTGGGGTTTTTTACAAGTAACTTCAGCTACTGTGCTAGCCCCTTTCATGTGCATGAATTCCTTTAGACTTCACCACAGCCCCGTGAGAAGGTTCTGTAACAGGAAACAGGTACTGTCTCCATCTCCCAGATGAAGAAGTTGAAGAACCCACCCAGGATCACACTGGACAAATAAGCGGCAGTGTCAGGATTTGAACGTAGATGTCTGAGTTGTTTCTTTTTAAGATTTATTTATTTGAGAGAGAGGGAGAACATCACGTGTAGGCTGGGGGGAGGGGCAGAGGGGGAGGGAGAGTCTCAAGCAGGCTCGGCCCTGAGTATGGAACCGACGTGGGGCTCGATCTCAAGACCCCGAGATCACGACCTGAGCTGAAACCAAGAGTCACTTAACCGTGTCACCCAAGCACCCCAGATGTCTTGAGTTTTAATATCATTTGGTGTATGCACTGAGCTATAATGACGGCATATAACATACAGGTAAGAGTGTGGGCGCTAGAGCCCCCTGCCCTGGGCCCAGATCCCACTTCTGCTGGGTGTGTGCTGAGCGACCTCAGACAGGTTACTTAATATCTCTGGAGTTGAGAACGGCTAAGGCAGGGGAAAGTGGAATGAACTTGAGTATTAAAGACATAATCAACCCACTTCTGTCTCTTATGCCACTGGTTCCTCCCAGGCCTCTCATTGGCATCTGACGATAATTCCCCAAAATAAGCCTATACTAGAGTATTATTTTTTTTAGCCATTCCACACTCTTAATTACTGTGTAATCAATGACTGTTGAATGCCTCTGTTGGTCTGTATACTTCATGGGGTCAGGGACCACACCTGTCTGGTTCTCCCCTATTCACCTGTGTCTAGAATGGGGAAGGCACTCAGCAAATATTTGGAACACTAATGCCATTTCACAAGGAGGTGGACATCACTGTGTGGGCTGGGCCCTAAGCACACCACCCTGTGCCCGTGGAGCCTCCTCTCCCCACAGTGACCCACCACCTTCCCTCCTGTCCCCTCCTGCCCCCTCCTGCTTCTGATTGGTCAGCAGACATGCCTCCCTGCTGCTTGGTCTCTCTCTCTTTCCTGCAAAGCATCCTCTGATGGCCTAGCCAGGAGTGTTCTCATGGGACATTGGCCCAAAGCCTGTAGGAATGGCAGTGAGCTGTGGAGAAGAGGAGGGGCCGGGACTGAGTGAGGTGGGTAGAACCTACCAGAATATTAGGGTCTCAAGGGAGGTGACTGGGAGCCCAGAGTCAAGGGATCAGGTTTCTTGAATCATTTCCTGAGAGAATGGCATCTGGTGGGCAGGAGAAGGCAGCACAAGGAGAGTGAGTGTGGGCAGGCATGCCAGCCTCCCGCAGGACCCCAGCCGCTACCCTCCCAACCCACCAGAAACACATCATCTCAGACCAGTACGGGGCATGAGTACTGCCAGTGCCCCTGCTGGTGGGGCCCGTCTCGTGCCCTGGTGACACCAAAGCTCAGGTTTGGTAGGAGTAGCCCAGACTGCAGACTCAGACCCCGCACAGGGCTGGAAAAGTCCAGGCCGTGCCCAGGCTGGCGGGATATGACTGGCCAGGCTGGGAGCCTCGGGTACACGGTGACCCGGAGAAGGGCAGAACCCACAGAGATGGCCCCCACGGGAGCAAGAGAAGCCCCTGCTCCCTGAAAGTGGGTTTTCTAGGACAGTCCTACGCGCACCCGCAGCCTCTCATCTCTATAAAGAAAAGAGAGTGATCAAAACACCTAAGTTTGAAAACCACAAATAAATTACTAGTCAGATGTCTTCCTTCTTCCACAAGGGCCGAGGAGTCTCTTAGTATCTGATCTCAGCAAAATCAGAGAAGAATTTGCTTTACAAAAGTGAAAATCAGTTTGGATCTAGCTGACCCTCTGAAAATCTGTTGCTTGTTTTCCAAAGAATGCAGAGATTGGTGATTGGGGTTTAGAATGTCGTGTCTTGTTACACAGTTTCCATTGAGTAATGACTAACTCTGACAGTTTTACCTTTGCCTCGATTATTTTTTGTTACACTTAAAGACTAGGCGCAGTGTGGTCACAGATACGTGAGCACATTAGAGGAAATGGAAAATACTTTGGTGGATGAAGCAGCCGTCGTCGTCTGTGAGCTCACTCTCTGGCTGGGATCCTGGTGGCCTCGGACGTCCAGGAAGCCTTTCTGTGCACAGTAGCGAATCTCTGAGCCAGGGTTGGAAAGACAAGCTCGGGAGTGTTTTCCTTGGCACGTGGGCAGCCTCAATTCTACCCAATATGAGGCAGGTTTCTGAGGCTTTCACTGGGGGAATCATCTTGCGTTTCCTTTTGGTGACGTCAGCTGCTCTGGAAGCCCATTGTAGCACTCAGAGAAACGTAGGCATTTAGCCTGGAGATATTGGAACACAGGCCGACCCTCTGGGGGTGGCCGTGGAGTGGGATGCCCATGGCCGAGGCCACACTGCTCTACTGAACTGTGGAATTTCAGTGCCGGACCAGAGAGGCAAGTAGTTGCACATAAAGACCCAATATCCGGTCCAGTCATCCCCTAGACTTCTTCTGAGCCCCTCCTCTGTACTGGGCTCGGTGCTGGCCCCTTGAACTTGCAGAGCTGGATAAGACAAGGAGAGGGTGATAAATGCTGTAATGGAGGGAAGTGCTCCAGGAGGACTCCGCTAACAGCCGGAGGAGAAGGCCGAGGGGTTAGGGGACGACTTGGTTCTGCCAAGCTCAGAGGCTTGAGCAGAGGGCCTGTCCAGGGAACCCCAAGAGGCCCACACAGCTGGAGCATCACATGAGGAAGGAGTGGGAGAAGAGACCAGGGGTGCAGGTGGGGGCAGAACCCACAAGGCCAGGAACACTTGACTTGCCCCCTGGGGATGGAAAGTCTTTGGGTACTTTCAAGTTGGGGAAGGGCATGGTCTGATTTCGGTTTTAGAAAGATCATCAAATGCAGGATAGATTGGAGGTGCAGACCAGAAGCAGAGAGAGGAGTCAGGGGATCATGGAGTATTATCAGTGGCCCAGAGACAAGATGAGAGGCAGTCTATAAAGTTGGTGGCCTTTAAGTCAAAACCTGAAGTCCAAGTCTTCCCCAGTAGCTAAAAATGCTCAGAGAATCATAGCGTAAAATATTACCTCCCTCCTCTCTGCCCCCAAAGTGTTTGTTTCTCTGACAATTGAAAGGAAGAGCAGAAAGAAGATAGACCTTTCCCTTTTATATTTCTAAAACAGTACATATTTATAGCTGAAGTTTTAAAGTATATAAAATGGTATAAAGCAGGAAGTAACCCTAAAATTCCATCCTTAAAGATGGCTACCATGAGTAGCTGAGGCAGAGTCTTCTCTCCCTCCCCACCCCACGTGCGTGCACACGCGTGTGTCAGTCAGTATAGTCTATAAAATCAGACCTGGATTTTTTCACTTAAAGACACATTATGGATATCTTTCCATGCCGGTTCTTTTATCCTTTTAATGAGTTGCAGCGTATTCCACTGCTCGGGTAAAAAAATCATTTCTCGGAACCATGCAGTTTTTCATAATTATAAATGACAAACAGTGGTGTAATGAATATCCCGGTTTATTTTGCTGATTTGTAGGAATATTGCTATAGCACACATTGCTACAAGTGGAAATGCTGGATCCTGGAAAACACACCTTTGAAATTTTTGCTAGGTACTGCCAAATCCCTCTAAAAGTTTCTTTCACTTTATACCACAGTCAGCCTTGTACAAGTGACTATTTCCATACACTCTTGTCGGCACAAAGTATTATCAACCTTTTTGACCTTTGCCAGTATATAGAGCCAGAAAAGGTCTTGTTTTAATTTGTTACTTCCTTGATTAGTACTGAACTCGGCATCTTTGGCACCTTTATTGACCATCTTCTATAACATTATTTGCCTTTATTGTAGGAGGTCTTTATACATCAGAACCAGTGATTGTCTTATAAATTGCAAACATCTTTCCCATTGCACATTTGTCTTTCGCCTTTCAGCACGGCACTTTCTCTGATCACGCATCCGTGTTTCTGTTCAGATGGAGTCCAGAACATCAGCCTTTCCTGTCATGGCTTGAGTTTTGTGTCACACTTAAGCCTTATACCCCAAGGTTATAAAAAGATTCTCCTGCATTTTGCTCCAATACTCTTCTTTCTATTTAGATCTCTATCCCTGAATCATCTGGAGTTTATTCTGTTGTAAGGGATGAAGTAGACATCCAGCTTTATATTTTCTTAACTAGATAATCACTTGTCCCAATACCATTTATTGACGGATGCTACTGATTTAAACTGTGCCTTTATCCTTCCCTCGCTTTCTATGTCTGTGCGTCTCCGTAGCTGGGCTCCCTGCTCTCCACTGCTGGTTTGTCGGACTCTGAACAGTGCTACACGGCACGGTGACTGTCGGTTCATAGCACAGTTTTTAACAAGTCTCTTTTCTCATCCTTCTTTTCAAAAATGTCCTATTTCCATGTATTTACACCTCCAGGTGAACTTTGAAATCAATTTTGGGATCACGTGAAGTTTTTATGTTAATTAGGCAATAATCGGCATTTTCGCGATGTTGAGTCTTCCCGTCTAAGAATATTAAAGAATATATGTCCTCATTATTTGCATCTTCTTTCATATTCTTAAGATATTTTTATTTCATTAGTTTTTATCTTAGTTACCAAAGTGTTACATTCTCACTGTGACAAGTAAAATAGAGAGCATGATAGAGACAAAGTTCATATTGGTATGAATTGGGCTTTTATTTCAGTGAAGTAGATTCTTCAAAGGATTAATAAGCCCAAGAAATGTGCATATTTATTTTAATACGTGTTATGTAATTTTTCTATCAACTAAGCTTTCTTTGTATAGCTCTTACACATTTCTTTTTTAAGTTTACTCCCAGGGGTTTTATAGTTGTTTTTACTGCACAAGATCTCTCTCTCTCTCTCTCTCTTTTTTTTTTTTTTTCATTTTCTAGCTGGTGATTTTTTTTTTTTAAGACTTATATTTGAGAGAGGTAGAGAGAGAGTGTGTGTGCACATACACATGAGCAGTGCAGGGAGGGACAGAGGGAGAGGAAGAAGCTGACTCTCTAGTGAGCAGGGAGCCCTAACCCCATGGGGCTCAATCCCAGGACCCCAAGATCATGATCTCAGTGGAAGGCAGATGCTTAACCAACTGAGCCACCCAGGTGCCCCAAGCCTTGTAAATTTTTAAGTGATAAGAGGACTAGGAGCATCTTTTATTCTATTGAGGCGACTTTGGATGAGCTCCTCGATGGCTCTCAGATGGGGGCCGGTCACCAGACCAAGCCTTGATTAGAAACTTGGAATTTTCAGCTCTCCAGAGCGGGGAGAGGGGCTGGAAATGGAGTTTATAATTGATTGTGCCGACATGAGAAGCCTCCATAAAATTCCAATAGTAGGGGTTTTGGGGAAATCCCAGGTTAATGAATATATCCATTTACTGAGAGGGTGACATCCCCCAGCTCTGTGGTGACAGAAGCTCCTGGACTCAGAACCTTCCCAGACTTTGCCCTTTGTCCTATCTTGCTCTTCATATGTATCCTTTATCATATCCTTTAATAAACTGGTAAACATTAAATGTTTCCCTGAGTTCTGTGAGCCACTCTAACAAAATAACTGAACCAAAGGAGGGAGTTGGGGGAACCCCACATTTCTGAAGTGGGACTGAGCCCTTGAACCTGTGAGATCTGTCACTATCCCCAGGGCTCCCAGCTGATGATTTCTAGTATGTAAGAATGCTATTGACTTCTGTGTAATTTCTTTGACCTTAGTTATGTTATTTAGTACTGACAGTTTTTCAGTTGAGTATCCTAGGTCTAATTATATAACTAATATGATAGCTCTGTCACCTGAAAATAATGGCAATATTATAGGTGTCTTTAATATTTGTAACACATTTCTGGGGCGCCTGGGTGGCTTAGTTGGTTGAGCATCCGACTCTTGATTTCGGCTCAGGTTGTGGTATCAGGGTCCTGGGATTGAGCCCCCATCAAACTCCACACTTGGCACGGTGTCTGCTTGTCCCTCTCCATCTGCTCCTCCCCCGACTCATGTGTGAGCTCTCTCTCTCTCTCAAATGAATAAATAAAATCTTAAAAAAGGATAGTTATAGCCCATTTCTTTGTCTTGTCTTATCTCATTGGCTCATATGTCCAGAATAGTGGTAAATGATAGCAGGATGACTCATTCCTATTAATAGCATTTAATATTAAGAACATCATATAATATTTAATATTTTCATATAAAAACATTTAAAAATTTTTTCTAACATGCATTCTTTACCACATTAAGGAAGTCTATTCCTAGCTCAGTGCTTTACCAGGGATGGATATTAAAGTTATCAATGGCTTTTTATTTTATTCTTTAAAAGATTATTTATTTATTTATTTGACAGATATAGAGAGATATCACAAGTAGGTAGAGGGGCAGGCAGAGAGAGAGGGGAAAGCAGGCTCCCTACTGAGCAGAGAGCCCGATGCAGGGCTCAATCCCAGGCCCCTGAGATCATGACTTGAGCTGAAGGCAGAGGCTTTAACCCACTGAGCCTCCCAGGTGCCCCATCAGTGGCTTTTTAGCATCTCTCCAGATCATCTGTTAAATATCTTTGCACTCTTGTAGTAAATCTATTTCCTATATTATTATTTAATATACTACTAATTGCTAATATTATTTTAAAATACTGGTGAATTTTATTTGCTAGTGCTTTGTTTGGAATCTCTGGATCTTTATTCATTAATGAGATTGGTCTCTTTTTTTTTTTAATCTTTTTAAAGATTTATTTATTTATTTTAGATGGAGTGTGCAGGGGGAGGGGCAGAAGGAGAGGGAGAGAGAATCTCAAGTAGACTCCACACCCAGCACAGAGCCCAACTCGGGGCTTGGTTTCATGACCCTGAGTTCATGACCCAAGCTAAAACCAAGAGTCAGATGCTTAACCGACTGAGGCACCCAGGTGCCCCTGGTCTCTTTTTGATGCCATTTCTCTCAAGTTTTGGTATAATGGTTATGCTAAAGTCATAAAAAGAACTCCAGATATTTCTGATTTTCTCTATATCCTGGAACACTTTAAATAAATCAGTTGTTCTTTTAAGGTTTTATAGATGGGCTCCATAAAGCATTTGGATATTTAATTATAAATAATTAGAGTATTTTCTTAATATTGTTAATATTTTTTCTTTGTTGATAATTGAAGGTGTTTGCCTCTCTTCAAAACAATTTTGGAAAGGTAGATTCTCCTGGGAAGCACCCATTTTGTCTAGATTTTCAAATACGTTGCCATAAAAATGACACATACTCCTATTTTAAGATCTCCTCCATATTTGGAATCATATTCTCTGTCTCTCATCCCTAACATTATACATGTGTGTTTTCTTTCTTTAGTTTTTCATCCATCATACATACCAAAGGATTGTCAACCTTGACTTTTTCAGAGAACCAACTTTGAGCTTTAATTATCACCCTACAGGCTTTACTTTTTTAAATCATTAGTCTGCTTTTGTATTTTTAATTGTTTTCTCCCACTTCCTTTTGCTTTGTTTTGTTCTTTTCCTAGTTCTCTGTAACAAACACTGAGTTCATTTCTTTTTTTAACTTTCTTAATTATTATTATAAGCATTTGTAGCTCTGGATTTTTCTCTGAATGGAATCTTGTAGCTTTGACTGTATCCTGTACGTAAATAGTTTGTGATTTTAACTTTAATTTCTTCTTTCATCTCTGAATTATTTTTTTTCTTACCCAAATGATTCATTTTTAAAATTTGTTTTTACCCCCCGGGGCAGAGGAAGGAATGGAATTGCTCCAGACTTACCAGAACCACATGGATTATGAGTATGGGAGGTACAGTTTCCCCAAAGGAAAAGTCTGGGCTGTTTTCAAAAGAATTGGGGTAGGCCAGTTTCTTCACCACTGCCGACAGAATTGTTGAAGGATTCAGTGAGACGTACACGTAATTTACTTTGCTCCGTGTCCAGTACAAAACAAGCCAAATAATAATAACCAGATTAATACCTTCTCCTCACACCCTTTCTTACTGCTAATCAGAATACTGGCATTTGCTATCGGGTCCCATAGCTCCCTCGAGAGCAGGAGCAAACAGAGGGTTACCCCACTGCATCTGTGGATTACCAGGTCATCCCCGTGGCATGAGAGGATCTGTGATTGTGTCCTCATTTCACCTCAGGGAGCCAGGAGGAGATTTGGCTCCCTGGACCCCAGGATTCTGGGCAAACTGCAGGGCTTTGCCCGCGTGCCTTTGTGATTCATTAGCCTCAACACCAAGAAATAAATGAGGCCATGTGCTCATCTAAGAAGCGTGGTCTCTGACCACCTGCCAGGTGACTGCCTACGTCTGCCGCCTTTCTGCAGACCCGGGAAACAGGGCTCTCAGCGTCCGTGAGCTCCCAACACATTTCATGTAAGGACTCTGCTTCATGGGAGGGTTTGTTCTGCAGGCTGTGCTTTGCATGGTTGATATTAATTAGCGGGCACTGAGCAAAAGTCACAGTCTTCGCCTCTGACGGGGAGCCTGAGCTGCCCACTGACATCTCCTGCAGGAGATGGAAGTGCTTTGTGCTCTCCTAAAAAAAACAAAAAACAAACAAAAAAAAAACCCAACCCTAATGAGCTGCTGCTTTGTTATTTCATTTGGAATTTATCAAGACAGTTTATGTGATCAAACCACACAAGTATAGTCCTGGGTGCCAGCACTCCTCATTTCTGAAGTTTGAAAGTGATCTTTTCGAGGCAGAGCAGAAGAACATAGAAAAAAGTCTTTCATCTCAAATTTTAAAAGCAAGGGAGAGAGAAAAAGGAAAGTGTCAGATGGAACTGTGGTATATTTTTATGCTGTGGAGGGTTTTTTCCCCTCAACACAGCAGAATTTCCCTTATTAAATAGATAGCTGTGTGAGAAAAACCAAAACCAGCCTGGGGATGGAAGCGAGGCGGCGGCGATAGGAGGAACAAGAGAGCAGTGAGTTTCTGGGCTGCGGCGGAGCCCGGGTGCCAGCCACGGCTCTGGCTCCGGGACGTGGAGGGCGCCCAGCTTTGGGCGGGCTCCGCGCCACGGACCTTGGGTGTCCCTCAGCTTAAGAGAAGGTGTCTGTTCAGGAGAGCACCTCGTTCGTCAGCCTGGCGCTCCCTCCTCGGGGCCGGGGCGCCTTGTGGACACCCCTGGTGGGGGGCCTGCATTCACCGGCAGGAAGAAGGTTTGGCCAAATGCCCTTGACGCCATCCAGAGCAGAGAGCCAGCTGAGGGCAGTCTGGTTGGCCCTTGTGTCGCAGCCACAGGGTGTCACCAAGCCCTGTGGGAGGTGTGTAAGGAGGGGGGCAGAGCAGAAATATGTTCTGGGGAGCTGTCCATCTCAGAGGAGGTCCAGTCTGCAGATGGGCAAGCCACGAGGCAGATGCCAGCTGCCAGAAGCATCTTCTGGGAGTGGGGGCAGGCCACAGCAGGGGCAGCTGGGACCCTCATCCCTGTGCCGCCAAGGACTCCCAGTCCCCAGCCCTGAGCATGGCTCTGCCCCCAGTTTTTGGAGTTAGGCCTGAATTCAAATTCTGATACCCCCCGCTTGCAAGCTGTATGATCTTAGACAAGTCATTTTCCTTTCTGAGCTTTCATTTTCTAATCTGTAAAGTGGAAGAGTGATACCTTCAGTGCTGGTCGCCGCGAGGATGTGGTGGTACAGGCAAGGCCGGCCTTTCCTGCCACAGACCATGGCTGATACTAGTGCAGTTGTTTCCCGCAACGCATCTGCACCTCCCAGCCTGGCCCTGGACTCTGGCGTTGCTCAGCCCTGTGGCGGCCAGGGCCAGTGGCTGGTCCAATTACTGTCCATCTTAACGAGGCCGTTAACACAGCCTCGTCTGCTGCAGTAACTCTGTATTAATGGGATGGGAGCTGAGGCATCCCAGCTGTGCT
This sequence comes from Procyon lotor, assembly GCA_028646535.1. Classification (NCBI taxonomy): domain Eukaryota; kingdom Metazoa; phylum Chordata; class Mammalia; order Carnivora; family Procyonidae; genus Procyon; species Procyon lotor. The sequence continues at coordinate 71,149,384 of CM053615.1, forward strand.
GCCCCATCCAGACGGGATCTCCCGGCACCGGCCTGCCGGAGGTGGGTGGCCACCACGTGGTCGGCATCTGGGCGCCATCCATGGTTACGGCAAACCCAGACGGGTGCATCCCTCCCGTGGGCGGCCAATGTTCCTCCCAGGGGGGCCTGGCCGCGGAGGCAGGCTCAGGCTCAGCTCAGCTTCTTGGGCACCTCAGTGGTCCAGGCCCCGGGCCAGGAGACCCCTCAGGACCACCTTCCTTACCCCCAGTCACAGTCAAGAAGCTGAGGCCCCGGGAGGCAAAAAGGCTTTCCCGAGGCCACCCAGCTGGTGAGTGGCAAGGCCAGGGTTCCAAGTGTCCCGGCTCCAAGCCCCATACTCTTTCCACTGCCCCCGCTGCTGCCTGTCATGTGGCAGAGCTGTTCAGGCCTGGGTGGACCCAGTGACAAGGGGACCGGGGACAAATAGGCCATGACGAGTGCCGGGGAGGCAGAGGGGAGGAGATAGAAGATATGGCTGGGAGAGGCGGGGGCAGCGTAGCGGCGAGTCCTCCCGGAGAGTGTTGATCCCGCAGGGGACAGTAGGCAGGGAAAGCCATAGCCTGGGTACCTCCGGGTCCAGCTATGCCCCCCTTCTTGCCTCGCTGGCTGCCGGGCACCAGAAGATCTGACCGGGGTAAACGAAGGCCCGACGATACGGCAGGACAGACCTGTGTTCAAATCCCGCCTCGGCCATTTCCCCGCTGTATGGCCTCAGACCAGTGAAGCAACTCTCTCGGCTTTAGTTTCTTCTTCTGTAAAAATAGAGATAAAACCTCTCCAGCAGCTGTGTTATCGTTATTATTGTTATGATCCCAGAATCTGGGCAAAGCTCTTAGTTTAGGACCCGGCACATAGTAAGTGCTCGGTTTTGTTATTGTTTATTTAAATCTTAAATTAATTTTACCAGATGTTAAATTTTAGGGGCAAGGGGGTGGGAGATACACGTGTCCCATTATGGCATGCGTAAGTCACGGGAGTAAAAAGCCCAGCAGGAGGCGGATAGTCGATGACACTGTACTAGCATCACGTGCTGACAGACGACAGCTACCCTTGGCGGTGAGCACAGAGTAATGTGCAAACCTGTGAGTCGCTAGGTTGTACACCTGAAACTGACATAACATCGCGTGTCCGCTAAAAAAGTAACTAAAAAAGAGATAAAATAAATACTAAATTCTAAATACCTTTATGAGAATATTACTTCTTTATTTTACTGTCATCATCACTTGACTGTCGGCGTCTCTGTCTTCAGCTACAAAACGAGGACAAGTAATGCACTTCGCGAGGTTGTTGTGTGGCTTACATACAGTCTGCCTTGTTACACACGCATCCCTTCATTCAGCTAACGTTTACCAGGCAGCTCCTGCGTGCTCTCTCCCCGCGGCCGGCGATCGAGCTCTGGAGCAAGACCCACTTCCTGCTCCGATGAGTTTTAAGTCTGATGAGGGAATCAGACGTTAAATACCCAGACGATACAAATAAGTATCATCTTGCACTTGTGGTGCTCACCACTAGTACTAACTGTACATGGGACCGGAGCACAGCGCTGGCGGAGGGACAAGTGGGAGGTGACTCTGCTGCTGATTTCATTACGGTTGAGGCTTTTAAACATTCCCAGTTATGAGCTAATAACAATGCTGAGAAGATTTCCCTGGATTTGCACAGTATTAACCGTGAAAGATTTGCTGCCTTTGGGGCAGATCTTGTTGTGGGACTGAAAGGATGTTTAGATGGAGTTTCTCTCCAGGCATTACCAAGGCTCAAGTCAAGTTCTGCCCAGGTGGCTGGGAACAGACCTTTTTAGGGAGCCCCCGCCCCCAGTCCTCAGTGTGGCACAGTGTAACTCTCAGGTCCCGGGGGGTAGACAGGAGTCAGAGTCTGCATTTTTTGTGGAGGGGGCAGTGAGCACTCTGACAGTGGAATTAGTTTTGCTGGAGTAGTGAGCTCCCTGTGCTCCCCGGGGTGCAAGCGGGCACCAGGGGAGCTAGAAATGGTGTGCCACCTCTTAGAAGGAGAGCCTCTCCTGGCCTCCCTTTGCATAATCAGGGACCCGAGAAGAAGCAGAGGGACCAGCATCAGTCCTCACAGGGCAGCACAGAGCCAACCTTCCAGGCTGGCTATTTGAGAAAAGCCGACTCCCCATGTGTTTCTGAGGGCCAGTGAGCGGGTCGGAGCACAGGAGCTGGAGCCAGACAGACCTGGGCTCCGATCCCACACACCCACTGTGAGGCCTAGACAGGTTTCTTAATCTCTCTGAGCTTTCGTTTTCTGCACCACCCTCGGGGGTTGATGGCAGGGTCACATGGGTAAAGAGGGAAGTTCCCAGCTTGTGGCTCTTCTGGAAGCCCCCATTCTCCAGCCCCCTTCCCTTATCCTGCTCCCCAGCATCTCTGCTTCTGCCTGAGCCTGCCGCTCAGTCGGCTCGGTTCCAGTCTGCACAGGGTTTGCAGCTAGAACAGAAGTGCCACGTGTCCCCTGTCCCGTCACCTCATGCTCAGCACCAGAGGATACTTTTTGTTGTGGTTGAGGCAGTAATGGGATTTTCAGGATTGCCTCTGCTGAATCTTTGGGGAGGTAACTGAATTACATTTTTAAGAAGGGAGAGGAAAAACAAGATCCAAGGAAAGAATCCATCTGTGGATTTCAACCTACCAAACTTGGAGCTTCCATACAAGGGAAATTATTTCTAATTACTAAAATTTTGGAAACATGGTGCCACTAGAAAGAAAGGAAATAGAAATGGCTCCAATTAGAAGTGCTAGCATATGTTTCTGTGATTTAATGGTTTCCCGTAACAATGCGTAGCTATTTTTAAAGCAGACGAATGACTCATGGTATCCAGCACCAGCGGTCCACTGTGATGGCAGGAAGTTTGTGCTCTGGGGAGGCAGGCTCGAGTTCGACTCCCACCTCCATCATTTACCAGCTGCGTGGCCTAGATCAAGTTATGCATTCCCTCTGCATTTCCTTTTCCTCCTCTATAAAATGGGTTGTTGTAAGGATTAATAAGACAATGCATTTATGAGTCAGTGCAGTGCTAGTCCATCCATGCAAAAAAACCCCACAACTTTTAAGTACCTGGTTAATGATATTTGTCGTAATTCTTAATAGTGTAATAGTAAACTTTTAAGGCTATCAGTTTTCCTCTGAGTACCACTTTGGTCAAATCTCATACATTTTGATCCATAGTGTTCTTACTGACATCATCTTCAAATAGTTTTAAATTTTTTCCTTTTTCTTTGACCTGAGAGTTGCTTGTGAGTGTGTGTGTGTGTGTGTGTGTGTGTTTTCTAATAAGTTAGAATTCATTCTATATTTATTGCTAAATCCTAGGTGTACTATAGTAACGTCTCAGAATGTGGGTAATACAGCATTTACTTTTTGGAACTTACTGAGCGTTTCTTTATAGACTAATACATAACCGGGTTTTCTAAGTATTCCATGGGTATTTGAAAAGAATGATATTTTCATTTATACAGCACCAAGCTTGTTAGTTTCATTACTCAGCAATCGTATATGCACAGGTACATACATATATCTGCATACGCGAGTATATTTTTATAGGTAGACACACATGTACACAGCTGCATACATGTGAGCATGCACAAGTGCGCGCACGCGTGCACACACACACACACACACACACATTCCAGAAAAGACATGCCAAAGGCTCCTTCTATGATTGTGACTTTGTTGAACTCAGTTCATTTCCAGCAGCTTTTTGCTTTGTATATTTCGATGCAGTGTTATTTGTGCGTAGAAATTTGATCCTCTCAATCAGCCGTGCTTTTCATTAACATCAGTCCTCCTCTTTGCCTTGTCCAGTGTTTTCTGCCTTGAGTTCTGCTTTAGATTGCTCCTGTTCAGCTCAACAGTATCGTAGATGTAGAGGCGGTCCTCATGGAGGGCTGCTGGGACAACATGCATCTGTCTTCCATGCACACCTCCAGAGAGCCTGGGCCGTGGATCGTGCTGTATAGCCAGTCCTCCTCTCCCATCGCTGGCCGAATCCCAGCTGGGCTGACGCCAGGAGGCTGTGCTGAGGCTCACCACTGGCGGGTCTTAGCCATGTTTTCCTGTCACGTGTTACTTTCTTATTAAGTGCCCTCAAGAAAATTCTCTAGCCTTAATTCTTTTTACCAAGGACTGTTGCTTTTTAAAATTTTCTTCTTTTGGGGGCGCCTGGGTGGCTCAGTGGGTTAAAACCTCTGCCTTCAGCTCAGGTCATGATCTCAGGGTGCTGGGATCGAGCCCTACATCGGGCTCTTTGCTCGGCGGGGAACCTGCTTCCCCCTCTCTCTCTGCCTGCCTCTCTGCCTACTTGGGATCTCTCTCTCTCTCTCTCTCTGTGTGTGTTAAATAAATAAATAAATAAATAAATAAATAATCCTAAAAAAAGTCTTCTTTTGTCTCTTAGTTAATTTATTATTTTGGGGGGTGTGTGTGTTTATAGATAGAAAAATAGACAGACACATAGCCAAGTGAATAAGTAAAAAAACAAATTCAGTCTAAAGGGGCATTGTCCTGGGTATGGCATTTTAGATCTATCCAATGCCATCAGTTGGTGAAAAACACAAGTATCTGTCCCTTTCATGTCCTGTTATTTTCCAGTTGGGTTACAGGTTAAAACCCTTGTAGCTGGAGAGTGTATGAACTAGAAATGCTAAAATCTTGCCAGCATGCATTTTGGTTTTCACGTAGATGCTTGATTGCATTGGAGCAGTCTATGTGAGAAATTAGTAGTCGGGGTTGGAAGGGAAGTCAGAATAGTGTCTCGGTTTTCTGTAAGTCACCCTTTCTACCTTCTAAACAGTAGTGCTGTTTTGTGCTATTTTGTTCTGCTTCAGGATGAGTGCCCACCGTTACTAAATACCTTCTTTAATTTTAGGGATCTATCTTCTGGATTTAATCTACATTGATTCTGCATATCCTGCCTCAGGCAGCATCATGGAAAACGAACAAAGATCCAATCAGATGAACAATATTCTCCGAATAATCGCTGATTTACAAGTTTCCTGCAGCTACGGTTAGTACCCCTGGTTGCTGGAATTGTGAAATCTTACATCATTGAAATTTGGATTCAGCACCTGATCAGTGAGAAAGCCCTGGGAAACTCTACAAAGCTCTTCATTTTAATATCTTGAGCATCTAATAGGTGCTGGACCCTTTGATCCTCAAAGACTGTGAAAACTAGTTGTTCCCATCTCTCTGTTACAGACAAGGAAACTGAGGCTCAAGACAGCTCCATTGCTTGTCTAAGGTCACGCATCTAGGGAGCGGCAGGGCCCAGGTCTTTCTGGCTCCCAGGTCATTCATCCATGAAGAGCTTTGTGGGCAGCCCCTGGGCAGGTCTCCTCTGAGAGGATTCAGAGACCTGGGTCCCTTCATGTTGTGGCTCTGCCATATCCCGTGGCCTCAGGGTCCTCTAGTGGACTCTACATCCATCTGGCAGATGCAGGAGGAGAAAGAATCATACAAGAGCAGGGTTTATGGACCAGATTTGTACATGGTGCTCATCACTTCTGCTGGGGCAAAGAAATGTGATCTAGCTAAGGGCCTGGCAGAAAAAGGGAGATGACTTGGTAAAAATGGGCCAGGCTCTGCTACACATGACCGGATCCAATACAATATCCGGATCCAAAGTATGGCCAGTTGTCGGAGATGAAGTAGAGGAACAGAAGTCAGAATGCTGGCTGGGCCGTCCACGCAGATGCTGATTTCACCCAGGATGATGGTGGACTTGGGGTGTGGAACGCAGCTGTGAGCCAGGTGTCCAGGTCTCCAAGAACCACCGGGGTGCCAGTCGGGAGGAGTCAGCAGTGAGGAGGGGAGCTGGGCGGTAGAGCTGCAGGATCGTGCGTCTGTGGGGCAGGGTTTTCACAAGGGGGTGGAGGAATAAAAGTCGAAGCAGCAAAGGGGGACAGGAAGGAAACCAAGCCCACCTAGAGTACACAGGGCCTGAGAAAACCAGCAGCCTCCATGTGGGAAGGCCACAGGGAAGCCAGGGCGGGGTCCTGCAAAAGCTCCTGTCCAAACCCCTTCACGGCACGTTCAGGTCAGCCGTCCTGACCGGAGGAGCAGCGAGGGGTCCAGACTCCCCATATAGCGCTCCCTGCCCAGGCCCTTTCCGTTCACAAGGACATCAGCACTTGGTGTCCCGCTGGCCGGTAGGCCGGTTACACACACAGCTCTGGGCTCAGACAGACTCGGGCTCAGACCTCAGCTCTGCCTCCTGAAAAGTCACTGCCTCCTCTCTAAGTGTGAGGGTCTCTCATTGGCAGAAAGAGGGACATGATGTGTGCAGAGCCCTTAGCACATTCCCACATCTCACAAGGGCTCGGTGACTCCTCGTACGACTGTCACCCTCATTCACCTGCACCTTCTCAGTCATCAGCCTCGTGAAGCAGGCGTCATTAGCCACAGGACAAGAGCACTGAGGCTCTGGAGAAGCAGAATGTCCCGTTCCAAGCCTTGCAGCTGAGGGGCAGAGCCCTCCGGAGCTCCCCACAGCAGCTGGACTCCCGAGCCCAAGAGTGGGGGGCCCTCCGCATCTTCCCTCAACTTGTTCTGTCCCGCCCCTTGAGGAATGGCAGAGAGGACCCTGGAGGATTTGGGACCCCCTTGGAGTGCAGTGACCGTGAAGATCTGAGGAGGGCATCTGGGAAAGAGGGGGCTGCGGCGTGGCAGAGGTGTCCAGCGGTGGGGTCGAACCCTGGCTCCGCCGCGTCTTGATGATCTGATCTTTGCCAGTTGCCATAGTCTCTTTGTCTGTGCAGCGGGCATATTATTTCCCCCCAATGAGGCAGGTGTGACAGTTAAGCAGATGCCTTCTGGAAACCACCTGGTATGTAGCTTGGCGCAGAACAGGTGCCCAGGCGTCTAGGCCCCAGGAGGGAGCAGCTCCAGCCCTGCCCTGTGTGGCCTGTGGGCCAGACTCACAAGCTGTGCTAGGACCGGGGTGGACCTCTGGGGCTTGTTCTATCATCTCGTGTTCTTGTCATGCAGGGGGTGGGAGGCTTGCCCACTTGCCCCGGTGCAAACCTGCTTGAGGGCGTAGACACCGGGCTCAGGTCTGTCCTAGAGGCCTTTCTCTCCCAGGCAAGGATCGTGTTGACTTCGGGGCATGTGGAGTCCGGGAGGGGGGCCACTCGTTGAGGGTAGAGTGCACCGGTGATTCCTACACTTCCCATCTGGGTCCGGGGAGAGACTGAAGCTGTGGGTCCTGTCTCTGTTTCGCAGATCACCTCACAACCCTGCCCCACGTGCAGAAGTACCTGAAGTCCGTGCGCTACATCGAAGAGCTCCAGAAGTTTGTGGAAGACGACAACTACAAGTGAGTGCCCGTTCTCTCTCCTGGCTCTTTGGGACCAGCGAGCTGACACCTGCAGGGCTTGCAAAAGGTCCTTGCAGCAGCCCCCGTAACCCGGCACACGAGCACTCTGGCCCCAGCCACCCAGGCCCCGTAGATCTGAGGTGGTTCTGTTGGCTTTCTGGGCCTGGCTTTCCCACGTTGCATGGGTAGCACGCTCGGACTCCACGGCTGTGTGTGGTGCAGGCTTTGTGCCCAGGGTCCTCACCAGGGGCTCCCCCTCCACCCCTGCTCAGAGCGCTGAGCAGATAGGCAGCACTCTAGCTGTGCTCCAGGCTGGCAGTCCCCCGAGAGCCTGTTTCGTGCACGAAGTGGCTTGTGGCCCCAGCGTTCTGCAGGACTATCGCCATCCGGCATTGGCTGCGGCCTCCTCTCCACCCCACGCAGCCCTTTGGAGTTGCCTCTGTTCCCACTAAGACCCCGGTGGGCCCTTTGTCCTCATCTTCCCCTCACCCTGCTCTGGCTTTCAGTTGGTTCTTCATTTGTGGCACCTGGGAATTTATCCAGTATTTCTATGTATTTAGAGGGAGAAGGAGGATTTTTCAGATCAACTCTGTCTGCCACATTGATTGGACGTCCTCTTGGCTCATTTTGAACTTGAGGCCAACCAAGAGTCTCTGTACTTTTCATATGACCTGATATATCAAGGCAAATCTCGGCCATCTTGTAACTGATCATTTCCTCCTAAATGTCAACTTTATGTGTATTCTTTCTTTTTTTTTTTTATGTGTGTATTCTTTCAAATCTCATCTTATTGGCTGCTTCTGGGGGCCATGTTCCTTTGAATCTCGTTATCCAATATATATATATTTTATCTCTTCCAGCTTTGTATCGAAAATTTGACAAGTTTGATTACTTGGTCTTCATCAGAATCACTGAAAATTATAGGGAACAGTGGCCACTAGAGACACCCCCTGGTCACTCCTGATGTGCTCCACATCTGGCCATGTCTACAGTAGTGGTTCTCCGACCTCACTATGAATCAGAGTCACCTGTGAAGCCTCATAACCATCCATATGTTTGTGGTGGAGCCTGGAAATTTGTATTTTTTCAAAGCTCCCTGAGTGCTTCTAATAATTAGCCATCTCTGGGAACATAGACGTTATGTGTTTAGTTGTCGTTGTATAATATTTTGTTAGAGCAGAGGGTAATATGAAATTGTGATCTATTGCATAATAGTAACAACACCAGATGAAAGCCAGAGATTACCACTGAAATTATGTTTGCCACAAATTAAGCTCATTTTACTTACAAAGCATTTGCTGTTCCTGAAAAGAGTACCCCAAAGTGTGAAATTATTCCCTCTTAGGTTCTGGGATAATATTTTCCATTCATGTGCCTGTAGTACAATTAAAGAGACAGCAGTTTTTCATTAACACTAATATCCTTTAAGGAGAAAAATGGTCTATAAATACTTCTGACCATGAGATAATCCTTGGACAAGCTGCAGGTCGTGAGTAATTACTGCTTCCATTCTGAAGGACATTGAACACCCCCTGTGCTTATTGCTAACCAGTCAGCCTGGATTTTACAAAGGCCCTTTGTTGTGGTCCAAGTGGGCAAACCAAGGGAAGAAGCCCGCACTCTCCCCCGCCAGGGCCCGGACCATGGACGGGGTCCCTCCCCAGGGAGGCCGCAGCTCTGAATGACACAGGACATGTAGGGCTTGTGATTCTGCCTGAGGAACTCATGCGCCGTGGCCCAGTTCGTGTCCCGAGACTTGCTCTGCACCCAAAAGGACGCGGTGGCTTCGTTATCACCTGATGATAGAGCGTTTCTGACACCCCGCCCCCATCTGCTGGGGAGACACTGTACCGCGGGGCCCAAACAGTGCTTGTTTTTCTCGACTCTTTGTCCATTTCATCTTATTTAAGAAAAATTACCCAAATTCCTACCACTTAGAAAGCATGACCTTTAGCATTAAGTGAACGTAACTTGGGACATTTTTAATGCATAGGAAGTACATAGAGACACAGAGAAGGATGGACAGATGGTCGGATGGAATGATAGAATTTATTAAAATTGGATCATGCGACACTTGCTATTTTTAATTGAAAGTATTTTAATTTAACCAGAAAAAGGAACGGAAGTAAAATGTAAAGAATTAGCTGCTCTTCAAATAACTATTCTTTCAGCCCAAGAGATATAATTTCCTAAAAGAGCCTTCTAAGATTACTAAGAGCGGTCAGGAAAAACATGAGGAGGTTTGAGTCGGTGAGTTCTCTTTTAACCAGGTCGTGCGCGGGGTCAGTTGACTGGTTACGAAAGATGAAAATGTCAGCCCTCTCCCCCGCCTTCACCTCCCCTTCACCATCTTCCAGTTTTTTGTTAGTCGTGTTATTATTATTATCACACAGTCCAAGTTTCTAACATACACATTATGTTCAGGAACCATAATTCCTACCGGTTAGTGTTTTTAAACAGATTCAATTCTTACCACCTGTGTTCCTCCACAACTTTTCCATTCCTGGAGTCTTTATTTTAATGACTCCCTTATTTAGCTGGATTTCCCCGTGAGGCAGGTTTTCACAAGTCCTGCGTGCTCTGATGTCCCTCGTGGGAGCGTCCGCGTGTGACGGGGCCTCGCCTCACAGGGCCGCACGCCTCCACACCTCTCCCCCAGCACTCGCAGGCCCTGCCCCTGTAGCCTTCTGGCACTGGATGCCGCTGTAGAGAAGGCTGAGCCAGTCTGATCCTTTCCTCTTGTAAGTGACTTGCTTTATCTGCCTGGTGGGTGAAGAATTCCTTGAGGTTCAAAGGCACAACAAGAGGGATTCTTCAGAGTGGACTGTTCTGTACCAAATTTCCCTGGAACGTGGTATGCCCTTTCTTCTTTTCAGAGGAGTTCTTTGGGTTCTCTTTGACTTCTTTGTACCATTTCCTGGCTTTCCTCTTTCAGGGATTCCAGGTATCCATACGTTGGGTGCTGTCTGCCTTCCGTGTCCCCTAGCTTCTTCCTAGTGGCTATAATCTCTGTCTTTTCCCCACAGACACTTGGACGATCTGTCTCTACTTAGGTATTCATCTGATCCTTGATTGGTCCCCTAGGACCCCCGTCTCCCTTTCTATCTTACTCCTTTGTGTCATCATCTCAGATCTTGCTTTACTCAACCCACGTTCCAAATAAGCTGTTCTCCTGCTCAAAGCACTTGGGGGGATTTTCTTGTGTCCCTTGGGCCTGCCTCCTGGGCAGTGCTCTATTCCTTTCTCTTTCCTTCTCTGTGTGAGAGGATGTTTGCTAGGTTGCTGTACCGTTTCTTTTTGTCCTGCTCCCGTTTGAGAAGCTCAATCTGGATACTGCATGGCTCCGATGGAGGGAGGGGACATCTGACCCTGCTCCCATGTATGTGAGGGCTGGCTTCTCCTCCTGCCATGCTGTGGGGTCAGGGTGCTTTGTCTCTCCCTCCTTCTGTAGCCTGGGGGAACACGGAGCCCAGACTCCAAGGAGGCCGGGAGCAAGCAGTTTGTTTTAGATATGGGGGCTCTGTATCAGGGTTTCCTCCACCTCGTTGGGGGCTGTATCCCATTCCAGAAAGGGGCACCTTCGGGTTTCAGATCACCCCCTCAATGGAATTAACTTTCATTTCTGCCAGAGTATCCACCATGTTGTCCACTCATTTCATCCATTTCTTGCCAACATCTGGTGCCACCCTGAAGAGGGAAAGGTAGGGACTCCTGCTCAGACGTACCGAGACACCTCAGAGGGCAGGATACCGGAGCCCTGCTGTGTCACACCTCTTTTTTTTTTTTTTTTTTTTTAAAGATTTTATTTATTTATTTGAGATAGAGACAGTGAGAGCACGAGAGGGGAGAAGGTCAGAGGGAGAAGCAGACTCCCCATGGAGCTGGGAGCCCAATGTGGGACTCGATCCCGGGACTCCAGGATCATGACCTGAGCCAAAGGCAGTTGCTTAACCAACTGAGCCACTCAGGCACCCTGTGTCACACCTCTTGGTCAGACTCCACAATCCTCTTTTTCTTTCCTTGGCTGCAAGTTTCTGAAGTTCATGGCTTCAGTTCTTGTTGAGTTGCAGCTGGTAAGTTCTTCTACTCCTAAGCCTTTATAATTTGTTGGTTTTTTGGGGAGAGGGGGAGTCTTGCATCTGGCTTCACTCCACCATTTTCATCCAGAGGTTCTTAATCAGTACTTAAAATAATAATAATACTGAAGTGCCAGTCCTAACACGTCCATGGCCTTGTGCCTCTCTGCGGCATCCGATAAGGGGGTGCACTGTAATGATTGAAAACCCCGATTTGTCAGACAGTCCTGAGTTGGATTTCCTGCCTGCTACTTACTAGCCCATGAATCTGGGGCAGCTGCTTAACCTTGCTACTGCTCAGTTTCCTCTTCTGTTAGGTGGGGACAATAAACATACCAAGTCCCTAGGCTTGTCTTGAGATCTAGAGCAGACCCCAAAGGGCTCCTGGGCTCTGAGACGCTAGTCCTTAGCAGCAATCCTGTCTCCCGACTCCAAACACTCATGTGATCAGTCCCCCTCTGATATACCAGAGCCCCTCTGACCTCATGAAAATCTTTGTTTCCAGACTGTCACTCAGAATTGAACCCGGAAGCAGCTCTCCGAGACTGGTCTCTTCCAAGGAAGATCTCGCAGGTACTGTAGCCACCTCGAGTGGGGACACACCCACTAATGACCCAGGCACGGCTGCCGGGGCTGTCCCCGACTGTGGCCTCGAGGGCACAGCTGAGTGGCCGGTTGCCAGACTCCATGGTCCTAGCAGCCCTTGCATACCAACTTTCTAGGCCCCTAATCCGTGGGGTCCCTATGGGGCCCCTCTGGGCTGCGGTTCCCTTCAAGAGCCTGGGACCCAACAGCCCCAAGAGATGCCAGATCAGAACCCCAGGCTGGGAACATGCACAGGGTAGAGAAAACTTCTCTGAGTCACTTGGGCCCTTAGCATTGGGCCTACTGCCTGGGGTCAGATTGAAGCGACCTGGATGGGGATACATGGGATACCTGGGGACTTGGTGCCTCTAGGCACGGATGGCTCACCCTCCTAGGGCATCAGCTTTATTCACAGGTTTGGGGCATATACCCAGTGTCCCTAGTGAATAGGGCACTGGGGACCGGGTTCCCATCAGAAGGGTGTAGGTGATGGCAGCAGGATTCTAAAGCAGTTTTTGGGGGCCATAGAAGGAACGGTAGCAAACACTGACCATTCAAGACTCCCTGCAGGAGGTAATGCCAAAATTCTGGAGCAGAGGGGGCTCGAATCAAAAGCATTTTGCCCTTGAGTCTCCTGCACATTAGTTTGAGTAAGAAGCCTCTGCTGCCTTATCTGGTTAACGTGCCTTCACGGGATAAGCCAGGTCTCTGGCCTTCCCCACGTGCCGAGAAGTCCCCCCAGTCACTCCTTCTTTCTACCCTCCGGATGGTGCCAGAGGAGTCCTCTCCCAGCGTCCCTCCCTGCTGCGGGCTTCCGTGACTTCTGCCCCTGCTGTGCCGGGCCGTCCCTCTCCCTGCATGCAGGAGCCATTGAGCAGGGGGAGGTGGGCGGGGCTGCTGGGACAGGCACTTACAGTGAGCCAGGGACCCAGGGGAACGAGGCAGAGACTTGCCCAGGGGGAGCTTCGACTTTAGCAGGGAGACAGGCAGCAAAGCCGTGAGGGGGGCCAGGCACGGCTCATGAGGAGAGATGGCAGAGGGAAGGCCTTAGCCTTGCATTGAGGGGCCAGCTCTGCCTCTCTCTAGCGACTCTCTCCATTCACAGGCCAAACTCAAGGCTCATCTCTGCCCGAGAGAAGCAAGGCCTCTGGAAAGTTCCCCAGCCAGGCCCCTTGCACTTGCCTTGAATGCCTTCCCCTCATGCTTCCATGGTTGGCTCTTACTCATTGTTCTAAACTCAGAGAGACTTTATTTCAGCTCTTTGTTTCTTTACGATACCCCCATTTGTAATTATTCTCTTTTTCGGGTCACCGGGCCTCACTTCCTTCCCATTAGGCTCATCCCACTGGATGAGTCTCCCGCCCCCGGCATAATGCTTGTGCTCTCTGGATGCTTGAGCCGCCCAGGGTTCATGGGTGAACGCGTGGAAGGAAGGAAGGCCCAGGCTGAGGCTCCAGGTGGGCCTTTGGTGCGCACTAGCCTGGAGCACAAGAGGGGTCTAGTTGCTGGAGCCTCATCATCCCTGAGCCTCAGAGAGCCCCCTCCTCCCCACTGCCCTGCGCACCCGCCTGCAGCCCGGGCCGCCTCCTCTGCCAGCCTTGCCATTCAGCAAGCCCGTGGGCTGCTTGTTATCAGGGCAGATGGCAGCCGAGGCCTCCCCTTCCCTCTAGACACCTGTCTGACCCCGATGGTCCCTTCACTTGACCAGCACCTGCCTCACCACCTCCTCCCTGAGGAAGACACCTGGGGCCCACCTGTGCCCCGGCCCAGTTCTGCACTGAGCACCACGAGCTCCTCCTGCTGGGCCAGAGCTTGTAGCCCGGGACCCAGGCTCAGAAAACCAACACTGCTAACTGGCCCCCTCACCGAGCCCTGAGCGGGAAAGGAGGGGCTGTACTGACTTTTGACCCCTGCCTGTGATGGACACCGGGGCCTGGGTGCCAGGACCCAGCCCCGGCCCAGCCTCCTCAGGGTCCGCCAGATTTCCTGTTTGAGCCACTGTTCCCTCCATCGGCTCTGCCATTTATTAGCCGTGTGAGGCCAGAACCCAGCAAATCAACCATCCAAGGGCAGCATTGGTCAGAATCCCGGCAAGAAAGAGAATTGCTCCCCCCCACGTACCCCGGCTCATATGAAGAGACTTTAATGAAGCTGAAATGAGAATTATGTAAAGAATAGTGAGGCACCGGCCCCTCTAGGCTGGGGGACTTGGGAAGGAAAAGGGGTCACCAACTCTGTGATTGCTGAGCTGAGGAGGACTCGGCTTCTGAGGGAGCAAACAGCACAGTCGGCGTACATGCCAGGCCTCAGTTTCTCCATCTGTAAAGTGGGCATCATAATGCTCCCCTTCCACGGTTGTTGTCGGAATTTATTGAGGCCCGGGTGGGAAACAGTCCAGTGCCCGACCCACAGAACACGCTCATCAAGTGTAACTTTACTGGGATGATGTGATTGTTGCCAGTATTGGCTGGGCCTCCGTCACTGAGTCGGCCTGCAGCTGTTCATGACGCGTCACTGCCGCAGGGGTGCTTTTCCTCCCGCCGGGCCCCCCTCCCCGGCCCAGGGCAGGCCCCTGGTACAGCAGGGTTGGAGAACGAACTATGGCCCACATCCAGCCCTCCCCTGTTTCTGTATTAGAGCGCGCCACGCCCATCCGCTGACAAGCTGTCTGTGTCTGCCTTCTGGGACGGTGGCAGAGAGGTGGGGACAAAGACCCTGTGGCCTCCAAAGCCTAGAATGCTCACCGTCTGGCTTCCTACAGAAACGCTGCCAGCCCAGTGTTCTGCACTTTTCGGAGCACTTCCCCCACAGGGATTCAAGTGTGCCCTGTGCGTGTTGGCCCCACGTCTGCCTTCCCCTCAGCGTAAGGACCCCGTCTGGTGTCCCCAGGGCCTGGGACACAGGGGCCCTGGGCACACAGTCGCGCCCGCCCGTCCTCGCCTCTCCAGCCCGGCCTCTGAGCTCCTGGCCGGAGCCTTCAGGCGCTGGGCTCTGGGAGGCGGCTCCACGGCTGCCGACTGCTGACTTCACACTCCCTTCCGGGGAAGTGCTGATGCGGCACTTTTCACACAGTGCTGCGAGCCCGGCTCACAGGAGTGTTTTCCACCAGTTTTCCAAAGCCCTGGCTCCCGCCCTGGAAGCAGGATGCTAAGGTTCTCGTGGATCACCGGAGGGCCCGGGAGCGTCTGGAAGGCTTCCGATGCACTCAGTGGTCCTGGCTTCCCACCCGCAGCCTCGAAGCCTCTCCAAGGACAGAGGCGGGTGCCGCTACAGCCTGGGAGAGCCGAGGGGTCCTGTGGAGGGCGCGACCAGAGGGGCAGCTCCCGGGAGGCCCTCCCCCATCTGGCAGGCAGACCAGGCTGCGTGGCAGGAGCCCGACCAGGCCCGGGGACAGGAATGTGCCTCTTGCAGTCCCAGGAATGGGAGGAACGCCGCTCCCTCAGCTCCTTGGGATGGGGCTTTAAGCTACAGCTCCGGGCTCCCTTTCCAGCAGTCAGGCACCCGCCCCCACACCTGCCAAGGAGAGGACCCGAGATGCCTTCATGGGCTCCTGCGCTCAGGACGTCCAGGCCGAGGGCCTGCTGTGACAGACCCTTGCAATGAGCCGGGGACCCAGGGAACAGGGCAAAGACCTGCCCCCAGGGAGCTTAGGCTTTAGGGGGGAGACAGGCAGCAAAAGCCATGAGGGGGCCAGGAGGTGCGGCACAGGAAGGAGCCAGAGGAGGCCAGTGTGAGCAAGACCAAGATGGTGGGTGGGCTCCCTGACCCTTCCGTGCGGCTGTGCCCACCTCTCTCACCAGCTCGCCTGCCTCGGGCGCTGAGATGTGCTGGCCCAGCCCTGGGAGTAGCTGGGACTTGGGTCTCTCAGAAGCCTTGGTTGTTGTCAATGTGGTCCCGGGCTGAGGCTGCGCCCCACAGAGAGCTGCCCACTCTCTACTCTGGGAGGTGACCGTGCCAGCAGCTCCGCACCAACAAATAGACTGTGAGAACGGAAATGGAGAGACCTTCTCAGTTTCTGGGCTGTGGAGGAGAGAGGGCCAGGAATGCCACGTCTTCAATCCCCCCTCCATATGTAATGTTTCGTTTATATAAATGAACTAATATTTTCCTGGAGAGCAAAAATCATAAAGAACGTTGACCCCCAGAGAGGGCAAGTAATGTTTGTGTGTGCCTTGGAACCGGTGAAGACATTTCCAGATTCTGTCAGCCCGCCTCCGCGTGGCTGAACCAGCTGACAGGTTTTCTCTCAAAAGTCCTTGGCAGCAAAGCAAGGCCATGGAAAAATCTCAGCACGGGCCTCGGGTTTCTGTGCTCGTACCTTCCGACCTGCTCTCCACATGCTCCTGTCTTCCTGGTCTTACTGCCTTTTGGGGAAAAGCCCTGCTTTGGAGTCAGGCAGACCTGCATTCGCGGCGCGGCTCCAGCACTTCTTAGCTGTGGGGCCTGGAGCCCTCAGCTTACTCCCTCCCGGCCTTGGTTTTCTTGTCGGTGACATGGCGGGAGGACCAAATACTTCACGTGGGCTACTTCACAGGACTGCTGGCTCGTGGCCTGCATGTCCTCACGGAGGGAGAGCATGACACGGCCAACAGAGCAGAGGACGGGGAGCCGGACGGCCCTCCCCTCAAGTCCAACTCAGCACTCACCCGCTGAGCTGCGTGCTACCACTGGTGACCAGACACCCCAGAACCTAGTGGGCCAGAACCACCGTTTCGTTACGGGCACGGGCTCCGTGGGTCAGGAAATAGGACAGGACATGGCCGAGATGGCTTGTCTCTGCTCCACGGTATCTGGGCCCTTGGCTGGAAGGCCTTGAAGGTTGAGAGGGACTCAGTGGCCAGGGGCTGGAATCCTCTGGACGCGTGTGGTGCTGGCTGCTGGCCGGGCCACAGCTGGGACAGAACGCGTGGCCTCCCGCGTGGCCTGGGCTTCCTCACCATGTGACAGCCTCGTAGTCGTCAGTTCCTCCGTGGCAGTGTCCCCTAGAGCGAATGTCCCAGGACCAGAGTCGAAGCTGCATCACGACATCTGTGTGACGCCCCCTTCCCCAGAAGTCACGTGGCCTTGTTTTTGCCACGCTCTGTTGGTCAGGGCAGTCACACAGGCTCACCCAGGTCCAAGGAGAGGGGGCGCAGACCCCACCACTCAACGTGGGCAGATTGAGAATTGTGGAGGCGTGTTAAAACCACCACACCAGCCGGTTCCTGCTAGGGAAACAGAGCCCCAGAGGTGGTGGCCCACGTGGCGGCGGTGGTGGTGGCAGTGGCGGCGGCTGGCACGCTCTGAGCTCGTACTCTCTGCCACTCACTGTCGGAAGTGCTTCCTGTGTGTTCACTCGGGACCTTCACACCTACCCTGTGCAGCGAGGGCCGAGAGTAGGGGGAGGTCCTGGGGTGCTCACCTCCCCCCCCCCATCTCTTATACAGAGGAGGGAGCAGAGGCGGCTGCTGAGCCCGGCGGTCTGGACTGGTCACCTGTTTCCCCTGCGTGGAACAAGCGGGATGCCCCTGAGGGTCCCAGAGCACCCTGGGCTCTGCCCCCATTGCCCTTTGTGTCTATGCGGTACAGTAATAGAAAGTACAGTGTCTATGCAGTCATCGCTGCCTTGGATGACAACCTTGGCATATCCAGGCCTTTCTTAGAGACACTTTTGAGTCACATGTGTGACTCTTAGTCACACATAGTGTCCCTGTCTGGTTCTTAGAAGTCTGGTTCTGTGTAAGAGTCACAACTCCAAACCTGACTTAGCATTAAATCTTCTTCACTCCCCCTGGCTGGGGCCTGATCTCTCACGGTCAGGGTTGGGGTGCTTGGCCCTTCTCCCCGCCAGGACTTTCTCTGTCTCCGTTGGCTTGCCAACCTTGGGGCCTGGGGCAAAGGACACAGTCTTAGCAGTGGGCGCTGCTGTCTTGGACCGTCTGGGTATCAACTGGTGTGTGGATGTCCTCACATGAGCACTCCCATGGAGTTCTCGGACCCCACAGGTCCCTTGGCCAGGGCGTGTGCCCGTCCATTCGGGGACCATGGCGGCTCCTTCGCAGAGTCGGTGCACCTGGTCGGCTCCTTGCTGCTTGGGTCCTTGCAAGCCCTTACCGCCAAGCCAGCTCTCCTCATAGGGGGCCACTATGGTCGGTGAGAGGCTGGCCTGTCGCCTTGTCCTGACAGACCTGCCAATGCAGCTAATCCTGGTCTGACCATCGCTGTCCCCTGGCTGGGACCGTGCGGGCTCCCCTGCCTGAGGAGGGCACTGGGAGTCCCCTGGCTCTCCCAACTGCTAGGGACATATGTCAAGCTCCCCAAGTGGTCTGTGGAGTCCTCCCCCCCATTGGAGAGTAGTGAGCAGAAGAAGAGAGCACCCCATGCGTGGGGGGTGGGGACTCCCCATTCCAGAGGCTCCCCCCATACCTTTTTTCGATTCTCAGAATGGGTTAAGGGGCTCAGGGGAGGCGCCCGAGAGCCGAGAAGCCCGCGTCTGCCTCTCCACTCTGGAAGGCCGCATCTGCTCTCGTCCTAGTAGCCTGCTACGCCAGGGCCAAGCCGGGGAATAGAGACACCAGCCCACTCCGGTCCCGCTCTGCTGCCCCGCTGTGGCCCAGCTCTGCACTCGGCATCAGTTGCTTCCCCGGTGCTGCTCACTCTGACTCCAGGGAGAAAGCCTCTGGGCCTCACCACTGTTGAAGGGGGATCGGATGCCGTTTCTCGGGAAGAAATAAACCGAGGCATTCTGAATGATGTGTGAGCCAGATCTTGGCTCACGGCGAGGACCCGTGAGAGCTGCGTGTATGAGAAACAAAGAGTGAGTGTGAATGGAACAGTGACCGGCTCCCAGGCTCGCCCGTGAAACCTGCCGTGAGAGAGCTTTCTATGCACGGGGCCCCATGTCCCCAAGTGCCTGAGGGCGGCTCCAGGGAGGGCCCCACTCTGGGAACGGGGCTCATGGCACACGCAGTAAAGAAGCCAGGAGACACAGAACCCCCTTCACCCCATGCACCACGTGCTCTGGTGACGCCGTCGGCAGCCTCAGATCCAGCTGTGGCCACCCCCCCCCCGCCCCCCTTCTCAACACAGAGGCCCTGGACGCTGCGCTCCCGGCAGCCCAGGCAGAGGCTGGACTGGAACTCGAGTCTTGTGACTCTGAGTCCCCTCTTCCCCAGCTGCCTCCCATTAATTTCCAGTGTGCAAGACTTGGAAGGTAGCCCATGAGCGGCCGCCGTCTGCCAGACTGCTTCAATGGGGCAGTGCCGACCCAGGGCAGGGACGCAGATGCTGCTGGAAACCCGTGGGAACCAGGCTCCCCGTCCTGCTCTGCAGAGCCCGCCCCTCCGTAGCCAGAACCCCACGCCTGGCGCGCTTGGGCCGGACAGCCCCCGCCTCCCTGAGCTGGTGCTGGTAGGAGACTCCGGTCAACAGGACCAACATCTGGTCCCTTCCTTACAAGTGCATGGGTGTCGTGATGGCAAGTGCAGGCGGCCGGAGAGCAAGGACTGGAGCGCCTGGCCCCGAGGATGGGGGTCACCGCCCTCTCTGAGAACTCGGGACCCGTGCGCCGGCAGCACAAGAGGGGCCTGCCTCTGGGCGGAAGCCCTTCCATCGCCAGTCGAACCCCTGGCAAAGGGGGCAGGTCAGCAATTCTTGCCTCCGTTTCTCCCGTCTCTCGAGAGAACGGACTGAGCAGAAGGTCGTTTCTGGGGTGTTTCAGGCTTGCCTGCTGTGGGCCACATGGGGGGGCAGGGAGGACGCTGGCTCCTGGCGCTGGCCAGCTGACTCGGGCGACGGCCTAGGCCCCTCCAGGTTGCTCCCCTAGAGACCCGGACCCAAGGGAAGAAGAGTGTGTTCCAGCCCCAAAGATGGGTGCCGCCTGCCCAAGGCACCTCTGAGGGGCAGTGCCCGCCAAGGAAGGGGCTGCCAGCGGGAAATCAGGGCATTGCTTCTGAGGCCTTCCATCAGAATTACAGGGGAAGCCCAAGGTCGTTCTCTTCATGCATTAAAAGGACACTTGTCTCAAGTAGTCGTTCTGTTGACCCCGGATCCACCCAAGTTCCTTTGGAGCCTAGCTCTTCTCGTCCCACAGGCACTGCTCCTGCCCAGGCCTTCCCTCTTTTCAGTGAGTTTACAACTCTGAGTGATTTTGCCCCCTCGCCCCCCGGGGCTCCATACCCCCATCTGGGTGCATCCCGGTGCCATCTGTCTCCTGAGCGCTGCACCCAGTGGCCTCCAGACATCAGTCCCATCAGCCCCGCAGGCCTGCTTCCCAAGCGAAAGGCAGCAGCCTGCCCCGAGGCTGCCCTGAGCCCCCCTCCCACCACACCCCTGCTGGCCCACCTCCTACCCACCTCTCATCCTCATTTCTCCTTCCTGGCCTGTCATTTTGGCCCCATCCATGTGCTTTTTTTAGCCGGGGTGTGCTTTCTTGTGTACAAATCTGAGCACATCACCACACCTCCTAAAAAATCTCCTTACATGTTCCCCTCGTTAAACTCTGGGCTCCTCGCATGGTTCTGCAGCCTTGGCCACCCCCCCTACCCCCACCACACGCACAGTCCCTACCCTCAGCTCTTCTGCCAGGCTGGCACCCTGCAGTTTTTCTAGTAGCTTCCATTGTCTGTCATCTCGGGGTCTTTGCTCTTGCTGCCCCGTCTGCATATGCCGCTGCATCGGCTTGGGCCAGCCTGGATGTCGGACCCGCTGGCTCCTCTCCGACCTTCCCGTGTTCTCAGATGCACAGCTCACGGCTCTGCTGCTCACCGGCTGCTTGCCCAGGCAAGCTCCTTAACCCGTGTGACCTCAGGTCCCACATCGTGGCATCTAGATAATGACCAGGCCTGGGAGGCCATGTTATTGCACCTGTGTGAAGCCTTTAGCAAGTTTTTGGTCCCTGCAGATGTGCAAAGAAGGTCTGCTGCTGCCGTTACCACCATCATTATTGACGCGGTTGTCCTACTACTGGTCTAGTTATTGCTGTTGACCTGTTACTCTTTTCTTTTGATCCAAGCATGTGTCCTATCGGTGTAGTTATTGCTATTATCATATCTGTTATTTCTTTCCTCCTATCAAAGCATGTGTCCCTCCCAGCTGTAATTATCTGCACACTTGTCTTTTTCTGCCACTTGACTGTAAACCCCATGAAAGCAAAACATGAGCTCCCTAATCCATTGTGTCCAACCAGCACGTGGCTCTGGGCTGGCTCGGGGTCAGGAAACACTTGCTGCAGAGAGGGAGGGATTTTATATCATTTCCTTCTCACAGGGAGGCTGCCAGGTCAGGCCCCTGTTCCTGTTTTGCAGACGTAGAATGAGGCTCAGAGGTGCCAGGTGACTCGCCCAAGGTCACTCAGCCTGCAAGTGGCCGATAACACCAGGAGCCCACGGCGGTCTGCCCCTCGATCCTGGGTTCTTAGGACCATTCATCATCCTGACTCCCGCCCACTGCAAAGCCGTCATTAGAAGGCCCTGTGCTCTTTTCTCTCCCAATCAATGAGTGGTCTGTTGGGCAGCTTGTTGGTTTCTTGAAAGAAATGTAATGAAAACCAGATTTTTTTTTTCAACATGATATCTCGTTCCCCACAGAGACTGTCAGTTCTCATATGTTCCAATAAAACTGCTAAAGAAACAGCCACTTAAAGAGCTTTAAAGATTATTCATGGAAAAATTATGCTGAGGAAAAATAGAGCAATCCTCTGAGATAGTCAAGCCACATGGTCAGTTTTTCCAGCTGTTCGTGCCATATCGGGCCAGGCAGCAGGGACCACACTCTGCAAAGCAAGGCCAGAACCCCAGCTCATTATCCCTGCCCTTACCCCTGCCCTTGCCCCAGGGGACGTGGAGAAAAGAACTTGCCAGCCGCCCAGCTCAGAAACGGCTCCACAAGACACGTGTCCCTGGTGCTGTCACGTGGTGGCCACCCCAGGCTTAGTGGGGCTGGAACGTGAGGCCTTTCGGTAGCCGAGAGCGTCACTTACTGGCAGAGAAGCCACCCCCGTCCCGAAGTCCCAACTAAATGGAAATTCTTCTGCTTCAGCGTCAGACCAGGCTATTGGTCAACAATGCAGGGGGTGGGTGTGGCCCAGACCCGGGGCACCCAGAGCAGCATCGGCTTGGACTCGGGACCGGGCAGATCACAGCCTCTTCTGCCTGGGCCTCCCACCCTCCCCTCTGCTGGGCCGAGGCCCATCTGAGGCCAGGCAGGCCTCCCAAGGCCATGCAAAGCATCGAGAAGAGGGAGGTGGATCCGGGCCTCATCCTGGAGGGAGAATCAGGAGCCGAGTGGAAGAAACCAAGGGCACGTCCACAGGCCTAGGAGAGGCGCACACGTGGGATCAGAGCCGGGATGCGGGAAGCACCTGGAGACAGGTGAGAAAGGGAGAGAGCAGGAGTGAGTGGGACAGCCACGGAGGTTACCAGAAGAGCTTCGGGGGGTCCAGCTCTCTAGGCACAGCATGGCATGCTTGGCCAGCTGAGGGAACAAAGCCAGCACCCCTCCAGCACGTGACTTCATGTGCCTCAGATGTCCCTTTAAAATGGCCCCTGTAAAATTGCCAACTGCCTGTGAATTAATGAAATAGGATGTTGAAGTGTTGGGACAAGCCTGGCATGCAGCTGGTGCATAATAGATGTTTGTCCTCTCCACCTTCACCTGCAAGAGTAGCAGCTGGAACTTTCCCAACACAGGGTTCCTGGAGGAAGTGCCACCTGCTTCTATCGGGTCACCTCCAATATGACACCGTTTCTTCTGCCTGACCTTCGAACTGCTAGACCTGTGCCCCCAGCCCCTGCCCCACCCCCACCAGGAGAGCGATGTACTCCCGGGTTGAAGTCCAGCACGTGGCCGCTGCGTAAGCCCTGGCTTTCCCGCCTATGAGCCAGGGCTGCTGGGAGAACCCCCGACGTGGAGGGTAGTGCGCCCCCGCAGCACGGCCCCAGTCCCCAGCGTGGAGCACTCGACCGTAATTATCACCGTCATGATTACCACGACAACACAGGGAGTCGAGTTCCAGTTCAAACCACAGGGGGCAGAGCAATGCGAGCTGACCTTTACAGAACACTTTCTGAACCCGTGGTGGGAGCCAGGGTGACTCAGTCAGTGTAATCCCGCATCCGTGCCACGGATAAACAAGGCGAATTCCACCCTCTGCATGGATTCACTTATTGAGCAATAAGTGCAAAACAAAAACAAAGCAGGACAGCTTCCATTCTTCCCTTTCCTCTCTGGAGCAACCACGTGAGACATTTCCTCCAGGACGGAGCTTGCTTTCGTCCCAACTTTCGAGCAGAATGTCTTCACTGGGGTGCGCGTGAGAACCCCCCGGAGAGCAATGGCCAGACCCGCTTGAAGCCAATGAAATCAGAGCTTTCAGGATGGGCCCAAGAAACTCCATTTCTCACACACTCTCCAGATGGCCTCTGCTCCATCCCCTGGTTAGCAGGGCTGATGATGGTGTGGACCGCCTTCCCGGGAAGATGTCCGCAGGCACTAAGCTGAGGTACATTTCAGTACCTGCTCACGCTCCTCGAAGGCCTCCCACGGGGCCGTGTCTCGTTGGTGAAGCCCAGGCCCCGCCTCTCTGGCTTCATTGTCATGGATCGGTCCGTCAGGGCTTGGTTTTGAGACACCTCATGCAGGCTAGAGTCGGGACCTCAACAGCCTCCGCTGTCTCCAGTCACCAGGCCAGGTCACCCAGGCAGCCCACTTGGAGGCGGTGTGGTGGAGTGCGGCCTCCTGCTCAGGTTCCTTGGGCTGCAAACAGCAGAGACAAGCTCTGGCTGCCTCACCCAAAAAGGGAACCATGGGCTTGTGGGATCCCGCCAGGGCTGAGCAGCCAGGGAGGGAAGGACAGGAGGCACCGCCTGCAGGAACCACCCAAACAGGACTCTCCCCCACCCCCCACACCCGGCTCTTTACCTTATTCTATAGGCCTCTCACCACAGACCGGCTTCCTTTTCCACAAGCAGGGAGACACAGCTATCGGCAGTGTCTAGGTTTTATTTCTCATCCACCAAAAAGTGATTGTTTTCAAATATGTTCAAATCTGAAAATGCTGGGGAAGGTGTCTCTCCCTATCTGGGTCCAGGAGCAAGACCACGTGGGTGGCATTGGCTCCCCTGTGAGCCCCACAAGGGTGGGAAGGGGGATTCCTGGAGGAGGTGGTCCTAGGTATCTACTCCGTGGATTCACAATGCCTGGACTTGAACCCGATTACATTGCCAACCAGCTCCTGACCTTGAAGCTTAAGCTCTTGGGCTGCTGCCTCCCGGTTTGTGAGTTAAGGTTAATAACCCGGATCTCAGAGAGGTGTTGTGTGGGTTAAGTGTGAAGGCCCTGCATGGGCTCAGCAGGACGCAGATGGTACAGCCCAGTGGCTTGATTGGAGGAGAATTTCAGAAAGGGGCTATTTATAAAGACACAGGCAGGAATAAAGAACCCCAAGGACAGCGTGGCACCCCGAGGCTGGAATAGGAGTGCAGGGAGGCAGGGTTATGAAAACCAGAGTAGAGAGGACTTGGGGAGACGGATGCCTCTCGGGTGACCCCGACGGGAAGTCTGGAGGAGATGGTAGCACGGACTCTCTCCTTCCTCCCCAGTTTCTGGCCGGGGCTCCCCCTGGACCTGACCCAGCAAGGAGCCAGAGGGAAGGGAGCCCGCTGACCTAGGCCCCATAGCACAGCTCCCAGTTCATGGCACAGGGTGGAAAAGGGTGCAGGACGGATCTGGAGGGCAAACAGGAGATTCCAGCACAGCCCCTGGCACAGAGTAGGCATCCACATGTTTTTAAAGTAGTCTCATTTTAAATAATGAAATATTGAATACATAGAGACTACCCATTGTACCCACCACCCATATTTAACACAAACTAATGTTTTGCCATATTTGTTTTATATATATATATATATGTATATATGTGTAAACTATATATATATAAACCATATATATATGACCATATATAAACCATATATATAAACCATATATATATACATACATATATATATATAGTTTTTTTTTTTTTTAAGTAGAATAGCATTACGAATAGAGCAAAGTCCCTCTTACCCCTTCCTTTCTTCCCTGTAGAAGCATCTAATCCCCCAGGATTGCTTTATGTTATTCCTGAGCAGGTTTTTATATTTTACTGCATGTATACTCATGTACAAACATATATACTCTTGTATTGCATGTTTTAAACTGTTTACCAAAATGGCATCATGCCTCAGTGTAAACAAACACCCTTTTGCACCTTACGCTTTCCACTCAGCATGTGCTTCTAGAATTTAATCTGCATCGATACCTATAAATCCAGTTTCTTCATCATTTTTCTGCTCTGTAGAATTTGTTGGATGAATAGACCACAGCTCATTCATCCATTTCCCTCCTGAGGGGCATGTAGATTGTTTCCTCTTTTGCTGTCGTACACAGTGCTAGGTTGAACATCCTTGTACGTGTGTCTCCTTGTGCATATCTGCAGAGGTTTCCTGAAGGTGGATTCCTCGAATTAGAATCGCCTGCTTGCAGAGGCATGGTGCCTTCACCTTTACTCACCATTGCTACTTGCTTTCCAAATACTGGACACTCCTGTGAGCCCTGAACTAGCATTCTCATCCTCTCACATCCTAGCCAACACTTGATATCGTTAGGCTAATTAATTTCTTACAATCTAGTAAAGTAAGAGTGGTTTTTTTTTCTTACTTTTACTATATAATTTGCATTTCCATTATCCCCAGTGAGGTTAAGCACATTTCCTTGTAGTGATTGGTCATGTGGGCTTCCTCTTTTGTGAATTTCCCATTTGCGTCCTTTACTCATTTTCTCTGTGTGGTTTGTCTCTTTACTGATACTTGAAATTCTTCATGTATCTCAACATGAATCCTTTGCCAGTGATGTGGTGCTAGATCTCTTCTCCCAGACTACAGTTTGCCTTTTAACACCGTATTTGCTGCCTTTTATTTGTTTGTTTGGTGCAGAAATGTTTTATTTTATTTAAAGATCTTATTTATTTATTTATTTATTTATTTGACAGAGAGATAGAGAGCACTAGTGGGCAGAGCGGCAGGCAGAGGGAAAGGGAAAAGCAGGCTGTCTGCTGAGCAGGGAGCCCGATGTGGGGCTCAATCCCAGGATCCTGGGATCGTGACCTGAGCTGAGGACCGACGCTTAACTGAGCCACCTAGGCGCCCCAAAATGTTTTATTTTAATGCAATCAATGTATTCATTTTTAAAAGATCTATTTGTTTGAGAGAGAGTGCAAGCAGAGGGAGTGGGGGAGTGGGAGGGAGAAACAGGCTCCCTGCAGAGCAAGGAGCCCAATATAGGGTTGATCTCAGGACCCTGAGATCATGACCTGGCTGAAGGCAGACGCGTAACCAACTGAGCCAGCGAGGCACCTCTGTATTCAATTTTTTTTATCCTTTAGGGTTTTTGCTTTTCGTTTCTTCCTCTAAGGTCATAAAGATTGCCTTATTTTTCTCCCAGTACTTACGCATTTTTGCTTTTCACATTTATGACGTGAGCCCACTTGTGTGATATAAGGAGGGGGGACTCTAATTTCATCTTTCTCCACATGGAGCCCAGTGGTTCCAGCACCATATACTGAAAAGACCCTCTTTTCCCCACTGATGTGTGATTCCACCACCGTGATGAAGCAAATCTGGCCTCTCCCTTCTGATTTACTGAACTGCTCTAGCCCTGCCCCAAGACCAAAATATGTGAATCAGTGTTGTCTTGTGTTTTGTTCTGGTATCTGGTAGGGCGAGGCAGAGGCGAGCCAACAGCGGGGAGCGGGAAGTCGGCGCCCCGGACAGTGTGCATTCCCCTGCCTCCTGAACTTTCCGGAGTACCAGGAGGGAGCTAGACTTTCTTCTTCGACAGGCTGGGAGCAGGACCCAGGATTTAGGACCTGGAAGTGAGGATGAGCCAGGCATGCTGGGGGACAGGGAGCCCTTAGGTCCCATGTGGATCCACGGCATCTTGTGGTGGAGGATCTGAAGCCCCGGGTGGACCTCACAGGCCCCCATGGCTGGCAGTAGCCTGTTGGCTTGCTGTGTGTCGATGGGCTCTGCAGGGAGCGGCCCAGCTCCTCCGGGGAAGCGCTGGCTCGCTCTTCCAAAGTCTGTCCTGGGTAGCTAAGGCTAAGCTAGCATCTGGGGTCCCCTCCCTTCGAGACTTCCCTTCCCAGGCCACAGAAATAAAAGGATACAGTAGTGGTCGGGACCGTGCCCCTCCAACTATAGCCCAGGACCCGGCCACACCGAGGGTTGTGCCTCAGTCTCTGCACTCGGCACCCAGTGTGGTTTGTGGCCTCAGCACCCCCGGCTCTCGTGACCTCCCGCTGACCCCATGACTGAGGCTGAGGAGGACACGGTAATAAAGATCAGAATCTAACAAGTAGGAGCACTGTCTGTGAGACTCGGTGTACGTGACCGTATGACCTCCCAACCACCTGCAAGGTCAGCTGAGTTATTCCCACTTTGCAGATGAGGAACCCGAGGCTCAGGGCTCAAGTTAAATAACCTGTCCAAGGTCACCAGCCAGTAACTGATGGGCCTGGAGTCTCAACCCCCACCTCCCTGGCCATGCCCTACCTCAATAGATCCACCACCTCCCCTGAGAAGCCCTCCATCCCCTTTGGTTGAGGGAGCAGAGAACAGAAAGTGGCTACAGGGGCACAGGGCACTGGGCGCTGGACTTGGACTCAGAAGATACACTGTTAGCTCTCAATTCTGTCACCCAGCTGGGGGGCCCCAGATAAGCGTTGCCATGGGGAAACCAGGCCAGGCCACCCATCCCCACCTCCATCCACACATCTGCTGTATTAGCCAGTGGCGCTGCCTGGTCCGGGGGCTCCGTGCACAGCAGGACGCCGGCCACCTTGACAGTTCAGAGGCTACTTCTCCCGCCAGTGAGGGGTCGGTGTCTCACGAGTAGAAAGCCACGAGGCTTCCGTGAACCTTGCCTTGCTTAACGACAGCCGGGGCTGGTGCCTCACCACACCGGGGGCCACCTCCTCTGAGCCTCCCCAGCCCAGCCCCCACCAGGGCTCTCTCTCTCTCTCTGCTCTGTTCACAGGTCCCTCCGCCGGCTCCAGCTGCGCGAGGTTCAGCCGGCGGCCCACCTGTCCTGATGCATCTGTTGCCGGCAGCCTCCCTACGCCCCCCGTCCCGAGACACAGGAAGAGCCACAGCCTGGGAAACAAGTGGGTGACTGAGCCGCTCCCCGCCCCCCCACCCACCATGGGCTCCAGACATGGGCTCCAGGGCTGCTGGGAATGCTTGCTGACTGGGGGGCTCCCTTATCCATCTGATGAGTGCTCTCGGTATCCCCGGCGGGTGCCCTCTCCCCATGCTGGCATGGGCTCAGCTAGACGGAGGGCGGCTGGCGCAGCACAGCCTGTGTACTGGGTGGCGGCCATCACTGGTTCTGAAGCTGGTGGAGGAGGCACGCGGCGAAGTGTGGGAAAGCAGTGGTGGGATTCCAGAAGGTTTACCCTGGCTTGGTTAGTGCCTCCCTTATGGAAAACTCCAGAGTCCACCGGACACCATGACTGTTATCCGGGATATCACCGAGAGTCTCGAGACACCTGCCAGTGTCGGGGCTGAGTCTCTGCTCGCCAGTTGTTTCAGAAAGCCCGCAGGGCAGTGAGCCTGTGCGGGTTCGCGGGACTGCCAGCCGAGGGGCACGTGTGGACCTCATCGTGGCTGGGCAGGCCGGGCCTGTGTCCCGGGGCGTTGGACACAGACTCTTGAACAGCTGGGTCCTTCCTCCCTCTGTTCTTCCCTCCTCTCCCTCCCTCCCTCTCTCCCTGCCTTCCTTCCTCCATTAAGACACAAGCCTCAGGCAGCTCAGGCTGGCCCTGGCGTCCCTCACAGGCCGGAGGGGGAAGGGTCGCTCTCTGAGTGTTTCAGGCTTTGCTCTGGTTAGACGCTCTGCCGTGTGCCTGCCGTGCCTTATGTCGTCCAGCCCCTGCAGGCCTGCAAGGTGGGTGCTGTATCCAATACCTTGTAAGAAGGAGTCCTCTGGGGTTCAGTCAGGTGAAGTACTCCGCAGTGGTGAGCAAGGCTGGCACAAGGATCTGGACCAGACCTGTGGCTCCAGAACCAGGCGTGCTGTCCAACAAGGTCACACCGCCCTTCCCTTGTGTGGCTTCATCGTTCCCAAGTGCTGTCTGCTCCCTTGAGCCTTGTCATCCTCCTGAGAGATGCAGGGCAGGTGTCATTCGTCCCCATTTGACAGATGGAGAAACTGAGGCTCAGAGAAAGGATGCAACTTGCCCAAGGTCACGCCGCGAGCTGGGGCTGGGCCCGGACTTGTACCGTGGTTCCGGGTGGAAGTCTTCTTCCTTCAGCTGCGCCGTCTGCTCAGGGCCCCCGGGCGGGTGTGCCCGCTGTTACTCCACAGATAAGGAGCTCTGCCTTCTTTCTTCCTTTCCGTTTTCCAGTATGATGTGTCAGTTGAGTGTAGTTGAGAGTAAAAGTGCGACATTCCCATCGGAGAAAGCGAGGCACCTGCTGGACGACAGTGTCCTAGAGTCCCGCAGCCCCCGCAGGGCCCTCGCCCTCGCCTCCTCCTCTGCGGTCACCAATGGACTCTCCCTAGGTAAGCGTCTCCAGCCTGCACACGGCAGCGGGCGGGCCACAGTCCGGTGTGTGCTCCGTGTCTGTCTCTGTCACTGTGCAGCGCCCGCTGCCCACCCCCCCTGCAGAAAGGGCTCCCTACAGCGGTCGCCTGAGCCAGGGAGGCCTCGGCTTCCTGGTCTGCAGGGCTTCACCAAGTGCCCCGAGCGTGGCAGGCAGGTGGCAGGAGCCGCTGGACACGCCCCCGAGACCTGCTGTCTTTGGTTGGCAGCTGCCAAAGCCTGGCTGTGCCCCAGGGGGGCTTCTGTCCTGGGGGGGCACTGCAAGCCCCAATGTGCAAAGCCAAGCGAGGGAAGCTGGGGACAGCAGCAGGGCGGGCCACCGGGTTCTGCTTGTGTACTTGTCTTTACACTGAGAAGCTGGAGTTTCGGGGGATCTTCAGGGATAAAATTGCACGTCTGAGCTTCAGCCAGAAACTTATGTCCATGAAAGGAACAGAAACTGATCACTGAGGCCAGGATGGAGGTTGAGTCAGAGCTAGGAGACTGTTGCTCTCTCTGGTCATATGCCTGTCCCCCCGTAGTGGCCAGGTCACCTGTCATTACTACCATCAGACAAGTACACTGTCCACTGGCCATGCCCTTTCAGTGTGCCTGTGCTTCTGTAGTCTGTGTGTCTGTGTGTCTGTCTGCTTCCCTTCCCAGGGAGCCCTCCCAGGGCTGGTGGTGGCTTAGGGAGTCGCCAGGCCAGGGGTTTGATCTGGTGAGGTCTGGTGGGGGGCCCATGAGCCCCGGGAGGAAATGGGAGGAACGGGAAGGGCGGGAATCCCAGGTCCCACGTCCCTGCAAAATGAGGCAGGTCTCTGAGTCACTATCATTTGGGGGAAGGGGCAGCTGTCTCCCACCCCCGGAAAGACCGTGACACACAAGGCCTCTGTCTCCCTTTTGGCCTGGGAGGAAATCATCCTCACTGGACCCAGTTAGGGGTTTACAAAAGCTCAGGACAGAGCAGCCCATGGTTCATAGGTGTCGGTATGTTGGGGAGAAGAATTCTGGGGTCAGTATGTTGGGGAAAGGCTAGGTTGAACCAGGTAAGCAGGTCTGTTCTCAGAGCCTCAAATATGCCGATGGGCATTATGGATCTTCAGAAAGATAGTAGAGCCTACCGGTTCTCCCAGTCTGGTCATGGGACCCTTTTCCTTGGAGTGTTCTGGAATGAGGTAGGGCTGGGAGGAGGTTCCGAGGAACCAGTCTGGGAAACGCCAGCCCCAAAGCCTCCAGCTGGGCAGCAGGACAGCTGTTTTACATCCAGGAAACTTTCTGAGCTGTGCCTGAGCCCAGGCCTTGACTCTGAAAACAGTCAGGCACAACACTCTCCAGGATTCAGACGGGATCACCAGGCATTTGGTTCTCGGCTCCTCTTCTTGGGAAACTCAGACGTTTTTCTGTATGGAGCTGAAAACCGGGCGTGCATGTGCCGTGTTTGGAGCCCTCTCTGCCCAATGACTCCCGAGTGGCCCGAGACCCCCCTTCCCCCCTGCCCAGAGGTGGTGCCAGCAGGCAGCCCTGGCAGAGGGCCAAAGCGAGGCAGCGCCAAGGCCTGAGGGGGAGCACAGAGGACCCTGCAGCGTGCAGTGACAGGTGTCCTTGCGGCCAGAGCCGGGCCTTGGCGAGTGGGTGTCCCAGTCCGCACCAGAGGGGCAGCCGTGGGAGACGGAGCCTCTCTCTTGTGTATGCTGGCCAGGAGGCGAGGGGCCACTTCCTCAAGGCAGCTGCTGTGACAGTCCTGGCCCTTGGGAGAAGAGGTGCTCATTTGGCCTGTGTCCTCACGCGGTGAGGCTTGTTCTAGCACTGGTTTCACTTGGGCCAGGAGGGCGGCTGTGGTAGGGCCCGGCCGACACGGAGGCCGAGGGGCGCAGGGCCTGGCAGGCCAGTGCACAGCCAGCCCTTGGGGGCGGCGGTGGGAAGGGAGCAGAGGACCTAACCGGGAACAGTGGGAGGGGAGAGTTCTGACCGTCCCAGGAGAGCGAGTGACAAGTGGCAGCAGTGAAACCCCCAGTCACACGGATGCCCCCGGGGTCAGAAAGCTGTGTCTCCCGCACTCCTGTGGAGCTCAGGGGCCTGGGCCTGCTGTCCCGGGAGAACAGACTCCTGTGGGGTCGGCCCCTCTTCTGTGAGGCTGCCACGCTCACTGATCTGTGTTCCTTTTCCAGGCAGTAGTGAGAGCTCAGAGTTTAGTGAAGAGATGTCTTCAGGGCTGGAAAGGTGAGTGTGGCCTCAGCTCAGCCTCCCTCCCACCGTGGCACTCAGGGCTCCGGGCAGGGACCGGCTCCACCCCCCTGCCCTTCACTGGCCCAGCCTGGGGAGGCCGCTCTGTGGCTCCTCAGGTCAGCTCGGCCCAGGGGCAGGGCCCACTCGGAGCAGGGGGGTGGAAGAGCAGGACGGGCGTGGGGTGGGGGTCGCAGCCCCACTCATCATCCCGCCCAGAGCTAGCCCAGGAACCTGAGGCCAGCACCGCTTCTTCAGGCCCAGCTGCCACGGAGACCTGCGAGCAGATTTGGTCTGAAATATGGGTTCTCGAAACCAGAAGCCTGAGATGGGCCTGGTGTGGAGATGGGCACGTGGCTCCGCCTGGTGGGGTCTGAGAGTGTTACACCCGAGTGGCCTCGGGCCTTGGGCACTGCGGCCTTGAAGTGGATCCCAGCCCAGGGTTTGGCTCCCCGTGGTGAGCCCTTCTGCCCCCAGAATGGGGCCTCCCGCTCAGGAGTCCTCCGCGCGCGCGTGTCCTCCACCACCTGATGCTTTCTTTGTGCCGAGCACCAGGTGGGCTCTGAGCGGGGACCTCCCGTAGCTATGGCGCCCCAAAGGTGAGGCGGCATCATGGCAACTCGGGGCGTGAGGGGAGACAGGGAGAAATCCAGTGACACGGAGAGCTGCAGAGAGGCGGGTTGGCACGTCCTTCGAAGTAGCCCCTCCAGCTGCGTGCAGGGGCCTGTGTGCACACACTCCCACAGTTGTGTACACTCTACACACGCACACATGGCCTTACACACACAGTCTCCCACGTGCGTGTGCACATGGTTCCCAAGACACGCCCTGTGTGTGTACACAGTCACAGATACATGCGCTCGTGCACTCACACGTATGTGGGTGTACACACACACACGTGCATTCACACACAGCTCACATGTATACACACCCCACACGTGGGCGCACGTGCTCACACTCACACATGCACGTTCTCTCTCTCTCTCTCTCTCTCTCTCTCTCCACATTCCTCACTTCTCTGGTGCTGCAGCCTCCTGTCTCATCAGTCCCCCATAATCATAAACTGGCCAGAGAGGAGATGAACCCACCCAGGACGTCCTCTCAGGACTGAGGGACGTAAGTGATAAGTCGTGAGTGATCTTTGTCGAGCGTTCTGGGTGCGCCAGGCCCTGTCTTGGCCTCACCGAATCCTCAAGCACCTGACACAGCCGTCACTCCCAGTGTCCGCGTGTGACACCTGCGGACAGCAAGGCCCAGAGGGGTGAGGCGACTTGTCCTGTTTCGTTCTCCTCTGGTGGGGCAGGGCTGACCCCAATCCACATGCTCCTGACCGCTGAGCCCCCCTCTTTGTGCTCCTGGTCCCGTCCAGAGAGCCACAGTGACAGCTACAGGGACTGGCCCCACGTCCGTTGGTCTGTCTGTCTGTGAGAGCCTAGATGGAGGGCTGGAGGTGGGGAGGAACAACACCGTGAGCCCTGGGAACCTGCTCCCTCTGTCCCCGCGGCAGGACTCCTGGAGGGATGTCTGATCTGCTCTCGCCTGGCTTGCTCAGGCCAGTGCGCCTCCTGCCTGCGCCCTGGGGCCAGAGAACCCCAGGCAGGCCCTAGGGTAGACCCCAGATTGGATGAGCAGAAGTCTGACTTGTGTCAGCGTCTGTAGGGAGACCCTGACAAGGGGGCTTACAGGCAAGCCCGCATCCCCTGGCCACAGGCCAGTGGGGGGGAACGCCAAGTGGGAAACCTAC
This sequence comes from Procyon lotor, assembly GCA_028646535.1. Lineage (NCBI taxonomy): Eukaryota > Metazoa > Chordata > Mammalia > Carnivora > Procyonidae > Procyon > Procyon lotor. The sequence continues at coordinate 71,182,961 of CM053615.1, forward strand.
AGACGCGGTGCCAGGATCCAGCCCTGAACTTACTCATTGGTTCATTCATTCCATCAGTGGCTATTTAGGAAGCCACTGCGTCCCGCCAGACGCCATGCTAGTCACCGAGAGCAGCAAATACAGCTCCCGATGAGCACCTGTGATCCAGAGCAGAGCCACCAGGAAGGAAGACAGTGAGGGGTTTCCTGCCCCCAAAGAGGATGCTCTACTTAGCCAGTAGCGAACCGCGTGAGATACAGCGTTTGTCTGTTCTCTTTCACTTAGAATTTGGCATTCGATTTACTGTCCACTCAAGTGTTCGTAGCGGGGGCCTTGTGGGCGGGACCCCCCACAGGAGCCGGTGTCCCAGCCGGCTCAGCTATGCGGACGCCCAGCCCTGCCGCCGGCAGCTGGCAGCGAGAATGTCATGTTTCTCACTGTCTGGGATCCTAGCCCGATGAGGGGAGCAGACCACCTGCTCTCGAAGATGCCCGTGAGGCTAGGATGAGCCCTCCGGTCCGCTCCCTGGCCTCCAGCTCCCATGGCCCGGCCTCCAGTCTGCATTTCCATCTTGTGCTAGTCTCTTCGCCAGAAAGAATCCACGTCCTCAAATGCACGTGAGCATTTGAGACTTTCCTGAAGAGCCCGCAGGAGAGCTGGAGGGGAGGGTTTGCCTCCTGGCCCTTGGAAACCTTTGTTAAATGCCACTCTTTCCCACACGACTCAGGGACCACAGTTCACGGGGCCGCCCGGGCCTCCCTGCCTCACCTTCACCCACAGTGCTCAGCCCCCCGGGGCCTCCCTTCACACCCAGGCCACTTTGCTCTTGCTCTACAAGAGGAAGCAGATCCCCTCTCCCCGGAAGCCAGGGCCGCCGTGCCTGGGCCCAGAGGCCAGTGTCTGCCCTGACAAAACTTCCAGAACGCTCTTTAGCAAAGCAGAGCGTCCCTTCTCAGGGACGCCATCAGCTGGTCTTGACCGAGCCTGTGGGAACACAGCCTTCTGTACGCCTTTACTCGTGCACGGGCGGGCGGTGACCTCAACCACAGCCAAGAGCGCAGGAGAGGGCCTCCCCCACCTCCAAGGAACGAGGTGTGAGAGGAGAGGCCCTGGCTTCTTCAGTCCCCAGAGGCCCAGCTAGGGCACGGCAGTACCTCGCCCACAGCCCCGACGCTTAGGGGCTACAACCCACAATTGACTTGACCACCAGGCCCCCAGCCCTGCTGACACTCTTGACCCGGGCCAGGAAGAGAAATGGAGCCAAAGACCAGCAGGATCCCAGGGAGGTCCCAGGGCAGTGGCACCTGCCACCAGCACACAGCCCTCCCCTGGTCGGCGGGCACAGCTTAGTCTCCCTTAAGGCCACTGTGACCGGGAGGCCAGGAGGGTTCCTGTTGTCTGACGGAGTGCGAGGTGTTGGCCTTGTCTGGAAAGTTGGCCTTCTCGTCCTGCTGCCACTTCATCTGTCTCAGCCTCAGCAAGGCCACGGGGCCTGTGGGAACAGACTAGCCGTGAGGTGGCCAGATCAGGGAGGAGTTGGCTTGGCCGCTCTAAAGACCCTCCCCTATCTTCGGGGCCCAGAATGAGGACAGAGTGGTGGTCCTGGGTCAGCACCCTCAACAACTGGAGGCCTGAGTCACTGGGGCGACGGTGGGGGTGCGGGTGGGCCCCCTCGTCTCTTAGGACCCTACCTCATGTCCCAACCTGCACCTTTCTTGCCTCAGTGTCCTGGGTTGAGGACGACAGTGGAAGGAGGACCCCGTGTCACACCGTGCTTTCCCAAGAAAAGAAGGCAGGCCACCCTGAAAAGGCATTTTCAGCATGTACTTAATTAACTGGAAAGTAGGGCCTACGGACACTGCCCTAGGCTAGCCTGGAGCAAATCTCAGGCTCCTCAGAAATTCGAGAGGGAAGGGAATATTTTCGTCAGGGTGATCATCAGCAAGAGCTAACAGGTGCTTCTCTTTGGGCCTGATTTGGCACTAAAGTGAGAACAAAAATATTAGCCTAAGAGTTAATTTTAAATGAAGTTTTAAAGAATAGGAACAAAACGGATGACAGAAGCGGACACATGTACGTACCCAAGTCCATCGTGTCGCTCATCTCGATTCTCTCTGAGTTCTAGGGCCACTGAACGAATGTCCTCCCTTTGTTATTTCTTTATATTCTCCACATCTGCCACAATGGGTACATGTTTCTTTTACACCCAGAAAAAAATTAACATTTTTTTTTAACAAAAAGAGTTCATGAGGAACATTTACTGATTGGTTTTGAAAAGGTAACCTATGAAAGCATGTCGCAGAGCTTGTCACGAAGCCCTCGGCCATCCGTCTTGTCGAGCCCGACGTCAGCCGTGTATGAGGAAGCGCCGCTCTCGCACGAGGGAGGGACGGGCCAGAAACAAGTGGCGCAAAGACGAGGAGGGGGCAGAGGGATCCTTAGGGGACGGGAGAAGCCAGAGTGACGGCCTCTGTGAAGCGGAGCTGTTTCCCCTTCCTTCCCAGGGAGGCAAGGGGCACAGGGGAGCTAGTCACAGCTCACGGGCGGGTTGGGAGACGGAGCAGATACGTGATGCCGGGTCCTCAGAGGGTCTTGAAGTTGTGCAGCACTCTGTGGACGAGTGTCTAGCCAGGTGCCCCAAGTCAGACTGCGGGGTCGGGGTGCCTTCCGGTAGAGGCGATGGTTAAGCAGCAGCCCAGGGATGTGGGTGAAGAGGACCACTGCGGGCCCTCGAGAGGGGTCCTGGGATCTGAGGAGACTGTGAGGCCTGAGTCACATGCCAGGATGGGAGGTGGCCCAGGGATGCTCAGTGTGGCTCTTCCGAGTCCCTGCAGGAGAGGCGGACTCGGTGACATGTCCTGGTCTCCGAAGCTCTTAGTGTGCCTCTCCATGGAAAGGTCGCGGTCTGGTCTCCCAGAGGCCTGGGGTCAGGACGGCCGGCTCTCAGTGACCTTGGGTCTGTCTCTCAGCCTCTGAGCCGCAGGAGCCTCGGTGCTATAGTGACAATGCTCCAAAGGAACACGTAGCTCATAGGTGCAGCTGCTCCGATTGGGAACTTTGACTTTTTCGAGAATTTCACTCAGTGGTACCTCTTGCCAGCAAGCAGGGGGTGCAGGGGTCTCTGGGTGGGGTGAAGACATTCATCACGGGACGGAGGAGCCCCATGGCTGGCCTCCAGGGTGACCCAGAACTGTGGGGAGGACCCGTCTAAGAGGCTGCTGCAGACGGTCGGCCCCGCAAGTGTCCCGGGGTGCCGAGGAGGTGGGCAACGTGGCTTCCCTACGTGGGGTTTCCTTGTTCTTAGCCAGTGGAATCTTCCATCTTTAGGGAGACCCCAGGGAAGTAGAGTCATGGCAGCAGATTCCCCAGCCTGCTACCCCCAAATCAGAGCTTTCAAAGACACCTTTTTCTTGTCTTGAGATGATCAGAGGACTCTGGCAGACTCCCAGGTTCACCTCCTGAACCCCAAACTGTGCAGCATTTCAAGAGAGGGAGGGGCCGGTCTGAAGACAGTCCTGCTGGTGAGGGGTCCCTTTAACTGAAGTGCAACATGAGAGTGGCTGTTTTCAGGGTGACTTTCACGGAGGGTCTCGCTACCTTCCTCCCACTCCTGTGGCCGAGGCCCAGGAATCCCCCAGGCTCGTGTCCCGCCCCCACCCACCCCTCGGTCTGGTTTCCCCAGCTCCGTCTTGCTCCGCCTCCTGTGTCAGCCCAGCTGGACAATGTGCCGAGCTCCCGATGAGGGTTTGCCCCAAAGATGCCATCTCTTGCCTTGCTTTCAGCAACAGACACTGAAGTCTGGACAGTGTGGCTCCACCCAGGAGTCAGGCTCCTCTGAGAGAGAACAGTGGGCAGCAGTCCCTGGGCCTTTAGCTTGACCTTGTCTTTGGGCTGGGCCCTGCCCACTAGCTGCTGTGGCTTCACAGGTAGCGGAGAAATCTCAGCCCACAACCTCTCTGTCCACTGCCTACAACCCCGCAGAGTCAGGTCCTAGACGGTGGGTGGGATTTTTTTCCATCTCAAGTCAGCCCTTCTCCACATATATCTGCCATACTCCCCTCTCTCTCTCTGCAGAGCAGATTTCTGGACTTGTCATCTCACAGAGGGGAAGGTGGACACCTCACGGCTCCCACATTTACATGTTATAGCTTCATCCGGCCCCACAGCCTGACTTTCCATCTCTTTCACATCTGGTTCCTAATTGCCATGAGAGAAAATCCGATTGACCTGGCTTGGATCAGGCATTGTTCTGTCCACTCAGCTAAACGTGCAGCTGGAATACGGCTCCTAGAGACCCACTCAGTAGATCAGGGACATTGCCCGGAGAGAAGTGAGTGAGTGACTTATAGTGAAGTCCTTGGCAAATACTGCTGGAAGGGATGCCCCAGGGTCCAGCAGAGCTCAGGGCAGCAGCTTCCTGTCTGCAGATGAGGTGATTCTTTGGAGGTGGCTGGGACCAAGCTCTGGCCTAATGAGATGGCTTCCCATTAAGGTTTGGTGGTGCAGGTGGACACGGTTGATGAACAGCATTTCCTGGGCCCTTCCACGGGCACACTCCTACCTCAAGGGGCTCTGTGCACTTGACATAGAAGAATGGGGTGGAGGACCCTATTCTGCTAAGACAAGACTACTGAGACCCCAGTGTAATTATTACCCAAGACTTCTCCCTATTCTGCAACCTCCTAAACCAGTAACAGGGACTCGGGGCTTTCTGAAATTTAATCTCCATGATGCTACCTAATGTGTACCTAGAAAACTGTTGAGGGAAGATGCTTTTCAGACCTGCCTTGGCTAGTCTGAGTTCTGATGCTGTTGGCCCAGGCAGGACCCTGGCTCTTTCTGCCTCAACAGCACTACCCACTCTTCTTCCTCCTAGTGTTGTGACCTTGGGCAAGTTACTCCACCTCTCCAAGCCTCAGATGCCTTATCTATAAGATGGGGAGAAGAATAGTGCCTGCCTGGGGCGCCTGGGTGTCTCAGTTGGTTAAGCATCCAACTCTGGATCTCAGTTCAGTTCTGGATCTCAGGGTTGTAAGTTCAAGCCTCGCATTGGGCTCCCTGGTGGGCGTGGAGCCTACTTAAATCAAACAAACAAACAAAATAGTGCCTGCCTAACGGTATTCCTTATTTTTAGGATAGAAAATCCCAGTATGATTAGACAAGATATTAAACAAGTACTGCTTAGCACATTGCCTAGCACCCATCATCCCCATTGTTGCATCCTCACATCCCCATCATCACTGTCATTTCATCACTCCTATCATCCCCATCACCCCATCATCACCATCATCCCATCCTTATCCCCATCACCCCATCATCACCATCATCCCATCCTTATCCCCATCACCCCATCATCACCATCATCCATCCTTATTCCCATCATCCTCATCACCCC
>CM053615.1:71188834-71237461 GCA_028646535.1 Procyon lotor
GGTAGCCAGGGTCTGTGGATAGAATTCAAGGGGTTTGTGAACTTGAATGGTGAAAAAAAAAGTTACATCTTTTTTTTTTTTTCCTATGGACTCTCACACCTTTACTTATGAGTATGAAACTGCTAGAATGTTCACAACACCCGTGATTTTATGTCCAAGAGAAGCCACAGATATTTTCTTGTCACATGTACTTGCAGATTTCTCAGAGTGGCATGTCCGCTGATCTCTCTGGAATTACAGTACTGTGTCAGACCTGCCCCTGGATCTTGGTACTGGCACATTTATGGAGAAGCACATCTTGACCTGTATCGCTCAAGTGTTTTTTAGTAGTTTGATAACTGCATTGCAGTGGTATTGATCTCCTTTGTATTTTTTTATGCATTTGAAAATGTTATTCTGAGACGGGGCCACAGGCCCCACGAGAGTCAAATGCACCATGGCCCAGCAGTGGTTAAGAGCCCTGGTCCACAGAGACAGCCCAGAGGCACCCGAGGTTCTGCCCCGCAAGCCCCAAGCTTCCCTTGGACTGCTCCTGACCTTCCTTGGTTTAGTTAACCTAAGTTCACGTTTACCTTCAGGCGCCCATCACAGGCAGGCCCTCCCGAGACCCTCCCTCTTCCTAACCAATGGTTTCTCTGCCCGTTAGGCAATGTTTACAAGTTCCAGACTGGTTCCCGGTTTCATGCAATACTGTGGCACAAGCATTTGGATGATGCATGTAAAAGCAACAGGCCTCAGGTAAAGTCACTGAAACCCTACTTGTCTCTGGAAATATCCTCTCCCGCCCTTGGGACTAAGGGGCCATAGAAAACAGGGCTCCTTCCTTCCCTCAGAGCCTCTCAGCTGTGCTCCCTGGCACCGTCTTTGGAGCAACCCTTTTCCATGAGACAGGGCTCCCTCTGCTCAGCTTAGAATCAGGTCCCTGTGTCTTTCCCGCTAAGGGAAACAGCACCGAAACGTCCATCGGGCACAGTTGGGTGGCAGGTGCCTCAAGGATGAGGGTATGGCACCCATTTAGACCATGTCCCCCAAGAGCTGATCCACGGGCATACTCCATGCTGACGAAAGGGCCTCCCTGCCCCACAACCCTTAGGAATAATACTAGCAGCTAATGCTGAGGGCCAACCATGGCTGCTTCTCAGGGTATGTGCGCCGGCGGGACCTCTGGTCTGCGCCTCGCCCAGGCCTGGGTATTATGGGCAGTGCTTTACACGTGGGACTCGACCGAATCCTCCCAACACCCCCGTGAGGCATGTTTCTCTTACTGTCTCCATTTTATGCTGAGGACACTGAAGCTCAGAGAGTGGCAGGCACTCGTTCGAGGTCCCAAGGTTAACGAGATCTAACCCCAGTCTGCCAGCCACCAAAGTCTGGACGTGCTGCCCGGAGCTCCCCCGCCTCACACTTTCCCCGCTTGCTCAGCCTCCTGCAGTTGAGCTGAAGGTCTGGAAGCACAGCCTCGGTGGTCGGGCTTCTGAGAGGCCTGGCTGCGCCAGCCCTCAGTACCCAGTGGGGCAGGCTGCACGTTCCTGCCCCCCAGGAGGCAAGGGGGCAGCGTCGGGCCGCTGGTGCCAGGATTGGTGTTCCTGTCCTTCTGCTTCCCTGTCCATGTTCCCCAGGGCCCAACCAGAAGAGGGCGCTGCGGAGTGGGTCCCTCTCAGTCTGGGGACCAGGCAAGCATCAGGACTTAAGAACAGGCCGTGCCAGCTTCGGGCAGGTTGGCAGCTGGGAGGCACCAGCTCTGCAATGTGAGGGGGGCCTCAGCAAAGGCTAGTTGACACCAGGCATTTGGGTCTGGGAGGGTGCGGGTGACAGCACAGTCATGGACATCTGGGTCCCTCTGAGTGGCTCTTGGAAATCAGAGGGAAGTCTGAGTTTCATCTGTAACGTCCCTTGAGAACATACGTGACAAGCCGGTCCGATTACAGATGATGGGAAGCTAGAAAGCAGAAGTAGTAGAAAGTTCTCGACCAACTAAAACAGTAGGAACGACTGACAGAGGGAAAACACGAGGTACCACAGAGAAGCTCAAGGTAAACTGCATTTGAGTCCCCTTACCCACCTAGGAATTCGTCCCCATGATAGACTCACACTTGTCCACAAGGGTGTGTAGTTAAGAATGTTCACTGCAGGGGCACCTGGCTGACTCAGCCATGTAAGCGTCCAACTCTTGATCTCAGCTCAGGTCTTGATCTCAGGGTCATGAGTTCAAGCCCCACTTTGGCATGAAGGCTACTTTAAAAAAAAAAAAAAAATGTTCACTGCAGCACTGTCCTTGATAGAGAAAACTGGAAACCTCTGGGACGGCCAATAAATCCATATTGTGTGACACCTGGTAGCGATTAGAAAGACAGAAGCAGATCTGTGCATGGTATCCCGAACGGGGCCCCAAGATAGAAGTAAAAAGCAAAGTTATAGGGGCACCGGACCGGCTCAGTCAGTAGAGCTCGAGACTCTTGATCTCAGGGTCATGAGTTTGAGCCCCACGTTGGGCACAGAGATTACTTAAAAAAAATTTAAAAAAATTTAAAAAGCAAAGGGTCAAACCTATGTAAGGGCCATCTCATTTGTATTAAAATACATAAGCTTATTTATAATATGTGTGTTTGTCTCTGTATATAAGATTTCTAAAGTGATACACTGGAAGCTATCGTTCCGTGGTGCCCAGAGTGCTTCTGTATATTTTTTTACCTTAAACAAATGTAATTGCTCGTCTCCATGACAGGAAGGCCAGGGATTTTGGCCGACAGTCGCCTCAAGGCGGTGCAAAGTCAACAAGGCCCCAGGTCACATTCAGAGAGGAAGAGCACCCTGACCTTTCCCGAACTAGTCCCACAGGTGTGTCCGCGGCTCCGCGGGGAGCAGGAAACTGGGTCAAACCCACTTGGCAGAGCAAGTGTTTGGTCAGAAAGACAAATGGATTGAAATTCACGCGCAGCAAATGCGGTGTGCCACGGCAGAATTCTGCGACTTTTAAGTATTTCCGTCCAATCTTTAGACCTGGGTGAGAGGAACCTTTTATTTTTTTCTGCTTCTTTCCCCTTTTTATTTCAAATTTACTTCCCACCGCATATTCCTACCCTGTGCTGCATGTGATTGTAAAAAGTTGGCAATAGTCAACTCTCCCGACCGGAGATTATTTAACTAAAGCCTGGCACATCCCTGTGGTGGCATCCAGGGCCTGCACAGAGGTGCGTCTCCACCCATGGAAAATCTCGGTGCCTGGGATTAGTTCTCTTTTTGGTGGACTTGCACTTCTTAAAATTGTTTGTACTAACACCGAATATGCTTACACCTTATTTATAACACGTGGAAGGTGTAAACCGCAGCTAGAAAGACACACACAGCTCCCTGCCCCCCCAGCCGAAGGACAGGACCTCCCTCCCCAGGAGCCTCTTCCTAATTCTGTGTCTCCCCCATCTGCCTGCGCCCCCTAACCACTCTTCTGATGGATTTACTGTTCCTTTAAGATGTTAGCACACATATTTGATTCCTTCGTGTATTGTCTGGGGTACATTTTTAAAAACACTAAAAAATAGGACCGTAACGGGGTATTTTCTTCTGTGACTTGCTTTTCCCCTACTGTGTGTTGCAATGTGTAGCTGTCATTCACTTATTCGTACTGATATTTTTTTTTTTTATTAATCCTTCTGGCAGTGATCCCAGGAATGATTTTCTGCTTTTTGCTATTTTGAACAGTGTTGCTGTGACCATTCTTATAACTATCTCCTGGCGCAAGGAGATGCATTATTTTTTCCCATTCATCACTCTGACCAAATTGTCACCAAGATGGATTTGTTTTTGATGAAATTGCTTCTCATCAAATCTCCTGGAACCCCGCAGCAGAGCCGAGTGGGGGAGCCTGGGGCTGGGGGCAGCTTTGAAGGGAGAGGGAAGCACCCTGACCTTGGGCTGGTGGTCTCCCAGCAAAGCGACTGGGATCCTATCCTGGGGATACAGCTATGGGAAGGTCTTGGGGGTCCCGGCATCCCGGTCTCTCCTCCTGGTGCTCCTGCTTGTCAGTTCCCGCCACCCCCTCCCCACGCACCCCTGCCCGCTGGCTTCCCTTCCAGAGGCTCATGCCCATCCCTGCAGAATTGGCCTCCTCTCCGCTCCAAGTGCGGTTTTACTCTGCCGCCAGGCTGGTGGACGAAAGTGTGGGCTCTGGGGCTATGGCCTGCCATTTACTGGAGGTGGGCTTCCCCTCTCTGAGCCTCAGGGTCCTCGTGTCTGTCGCGGGGACACTTCCAGAACCTGCCTCTTGGGGTGCCGTGAAGACTAGAGGACACGATGATGTCACGTGCCTGGCGCCTTGCCAGGTCCCCTTTCCCACCCGCCCCGCTCACTCGCAGACCCCGTTCCCTGAGGGGCACCCCTCGTCCCATTCCCAAAGGTTGGAACTTTGACAAGAGGCTGAGCTTTCTCTTCCAGGTCCCTGCAAACCTTATGTCATTTGAATAAGTCTCTGCAGGACTTGGCGTGACTTCAGAGGCTTCTGGGAGCCCAGCCTGGGACTGGTGGCGAAGCGCATGTCCTGGGCACAGGCTTTCGGCCAGCGTGCTGGTGACTCATGGCCGGACTCAAGGGGCCTTGGCCTGCGGCCTCACGGCCCAGAGAGCTCCGCCGGTGCAGGGCCCACCTGCCGATCCCAGCGACCCTCACGTCACTCATTCTTCAGCGCCACCCCGGGAGGCCGTGCTCGGGCCCCAGACTGTGCACCCCACCCTCCCTCTCTGGGCCCTTGTCCATCCACCAGCTGCTGCTTGGACTAGAGAGCATCCGGCCCACGTTGGGTCCCCTGTGCTTTCTCCTGCACAAGAGTGGACAGTGTGAGCCTGCATGAGGGGCCAGAGAGAAGGAACCGGCTACGGAGTTGGCTTTTTATACCCCAAGTGCACGGGGTCGCTCGCCCACAGGGCCGCCTCAGATTTTGTACAACCCCCAAAGCGTCCTCTGCGTGTGCGTGCCGTATACGTGTGCGTGCGAGCGAGTGTGAACTCTTCGAGAAACATGCATTTTGGCACAAGACTTGTGACATCACACCCTTCATTCGCTTTGAGGCCCTGCTTTAACCTGACGTGACAGCCTCGTCCCCCGAGGAAGGTCAGAGTGAGAGCCCAGATTCCTCCTGTGTTAAGGGTTCCTTGCATTCTTTTACTGTAAACAAACAATGCCTTAAATTGTGTCTTGTTTTCTGTTCCAATGGGTGCTATTCATCTGGAAGGCCTGCTCTCTGGGCCCCCCGGGTCCCTTCCAGGCCTTGTTGCTGTTGGCTCTTGTGAGACAGGATCCGGCTTCAGGACTGTGGACTGGGCTGGTCTGCTTGCTCCCTCCCACCCCTCTCCTGCAGGGTCGGAAAGTCCTGGTTTTCTCCCCTCCCGGACCACGACCACGCCAGAGTGGGAAGTTGTGACACTTTCTCCCGGCTTCCTGGGAAGCGCTCGGAGGCTGCCGCGCTCACACAGAGAAGCGCTGTGCGGCCTCTCCCGCAGGCCGAGGCTTGGCTCCCATCATCTACTGCCGGGGCGGGGCCCGCTGGGATTCCTGGTTCCACTGGGGAGCTGAGTGACACTGAGGCCTTAAGCTCCCCCAGTCTTGCCCCCAAACGCAGTCACCAGCAAGTTCTCCACATCCAAGTCCAAGGGCCCAATTGTTGATGACCATGGTGACAAGAGAGCAAAGCCCCGGGGAGTGAACGGTCCCAGCTCTGCGTTCAGTTAAGCGCTCTTCACGTGGACAATGTCCTTTATCTGTCACTGTCTGTCTTATTTTTAAGTGACTTTTATTTTGCACAAATACATCTTTGTTCAAAACAATGAATAAAACTTAGCTTTATTTATGGGAGCTTTATCACCATACCTCCTGCCCCTCCCTCCCTTTCTAATCTGGGTGCGTGAATTCTGAGAAGGAAACCCTGAAATGGTTTTCTGGATTCCTGGGTCCTTGTTGCCGCCATGGTTTCCGAGCTCACCCTGATCAGACATCAAAGCACCCTTAAGAGTTTCTGGGCAAGATGCTTCAAAACAACATCTTCACCAGTAAACTGTGATAGGTGAATTTTAAAACTACCAAAGGACCTACTGCTGTATTTTGGCCAAATGGTGACATCTTTCCTGAAAATTCCAATGAATTAAATCTTATTTTATGGTTGAGGCTTAGTGTGCTCAGCAACGAACCCTCCTTTGGAGCAAAGTCTAGAATACTTTTTGTGCCAGGAGAAGCTCTGGGCGGTAAAGTGGGTGCCATCCCCCCTGGGCCGCGAGCGCTCTGCACGCCCACGAGTAGCCAGGGAGGGATCCATGCACCTAGTTAACGCCACTGACTACTCAAACGGGCATCCAGAGGCCGAACGAAAACATCAAACACTCCAACACCTCTCACCAGAAACACGCAGTGTTAATGCTTTAACCTACACTGATCTGATTCTACCTGTTAGTATCTTTTGAAGTCTTCGGTTTGGAGGAAAGCGCAAGAATGGAAAATCAGCTACTTATTTTTCCCTGGGTTTCTCCACTCCTCGACTCTCCTGGCTCTTCTCACATGAAATACTATAGATGCCAAACCAAGAACCTCAGAATTTCAGGCTCCCATCAGTCAGGGCATTTTCTGCCCTTTACACATTTTTCTTATCTTTCTCAAAAAGTTTCTTCTGAGCTGAATTTGAAATAGCACAATTGCAATTCTTTTCAAAATGTTTAGTCTTCTCACTGATTGAGACTGATCCCACATCCCCTCCTAGAAACATTCTTAGCTTGGACTCTTGAAGAATCTGCTTAGACCTTGTTGGCACAGGCCTTTAGAGCTGGTAAGAACCTCGAACGTACGGGAAGAGTCCTGGAGACAGGCCCAAAGATGCTGGGCTCTCCCAGCCCGGACGCGGGACCAAGCATGTAAGTGCTGGTTTATCTTCCCGGCATTGGTTTGTTCCTCAGGCAGCGGGTGAGGAGGCTCTCAGGCTGGCACAGAGGAGGCCGGGTACAAACCCCAAAAAGGAGAAGTCTGTGACTGTATTCTCACGCTGGAGGGAAGCATTTCTGGTTTATGTTCTTTGTCCATAATGCACCAATGTTTGTGAAACCATCGAAGGTGATACGTCTTGCATGCATATGCTGGTTGTTGGTTTTTTTGTTCTGTTTTGTTTTGTTTTTGAGCAAACAGATCATGGTGCCCCAAAATGAAAATTACAGCATGCTGTCTAGAAATCATAGAGTAGGTAGTTGGTATCATTATGATGCCCCAGGAACCTCATGCACCTCTCCCTGGGAATAATTTTTGGCCCTCTCAGTTGGAACATGTTTTATAACTCAAGGTCGGCCAAATGCATTCTGACAACTGAAATGCTTCATGGCGGATTGACTCAGTGGGGCTCAGTAGAAATAGTGTTGTGAGTGTGCACAGTGAGAGGGTGTGAACTCCCTTTTCTTCCCTGAAGAAGCCCATTCATCATCTGTCTCGCCATGGAATCTAAAGAGGAAGACACTTGAAGGCATTCTGTTTAGGAAAGAACCCACTCTCTCTTGCCACCTGAGTTTATAAAGCGTTATTTTTTTTTCCTTACCAAGATTTCCTTTCATCATCTTCTTCTCCCACCTCCTGAGCCCAAGACGTGTGTATCTTTTAGGATGCCATTTTACAAGTGGAAAACGATCCATGAAAATGGGGAGCCTTTCACAAGCGGGGTCTGATTTCATTCCACAGGTGGGGTCTACAGCTCAGCACCCGCATCACTAATGCTTGTAACAAGGTGAATGTTGCTAAAAACACAACCTAACTTATTTTGCATGACTTCATAAATGGCTTTAACCAGCCTCACATCATACTGACTTGTTGTGTGATGTCATGTCTTATAAAGAAAAAAAAATTACAAGAGTCCCTTGGAAATAACGTTCTTTGCACAAAACCACGCATTCGTGCATTCATTCATTCATGACTCTAGTGAGTGCTTCCTGTGTGCCAGGCAGTGGCCGGGATATGCTGTCAACGGCTGAGAACAAGCAGAGCTGACCCTCGCCCTTGTGGAGCTGACCATACTCAACAAGCAAACAGTCCTCACCATGGCATCTCCTCCGGCAAGACCCTGCCTCTCTCCTAACACTGGGTAGAAATCCTGTGCACATTCCTCCAGGAAGGGTTCAAAACACTCAGCAGACTGAATAGCCTCTTGATCTATGAGTTCACTTGCGAGGAGAACTAGAGGAGTCGCTGTCCTAGAGGCTGGTTGTCACAGAACACCCAGGCCCAGAGTGGCGGTGGGGCATGCTGCGGAGGACTCTGATGGAATGAGAGAGTAGGGCCAGAATGTTCACAGTATTTACTCCAGAGGCTTTTCAGTTTTAACTTCAATGTTAAATGCAAATACAGCATGAGCGCGAGCTGCATTTTCTTGGGTATTGGGAACTTGCACCGTGGACCACCTCGGAGTCCCGAGCCGCACAAGGGTGGGTACCCTGGGGGCAGCCCCGAAATCCCTGTTTGCAGCAGCAACACGAAGGATGATCCGTCCGCTCTGTAATCCTTCATCTCTTTGCCCATTTCTGAATGACTGTGACCATCCAGTAATGAAATATTAGTCGTTAATTTATTAGTATGGTATAATCTTTAATAAATTTCGTGCCAAAATGCATGGTTTTTCACTTAGCATTCAAAATGTTGCATAGAGAGTAGTTTTCAATTTCTTATGTATTCCTCAAAGTAAGTTGAAAATCAGTTTCTACATTTTAATTCGTTTCTTGTTAAATCTGTTGCATTCTCCTGGGCTGTCTTTTTTTTCCAGCAGACCCCCCTCCCCCGCCCCCCGCATGCAGTTGTGTGAGGACTTTCTCTAATTCTTGTGAATTGTCTCACCCGCAATAACCACTGAACATCAGCCCTCTGTGGGATTCTTTAGATTTTTGGTGAAGTATTTTGTTACCTCAGTCTTGTATCAAGTTGCTGTATTTTTCAGCTTGTTACACTGATAATTGTTTCACTAATTAAATACTTTAATGTATAAACATCTTTGTTTACTTTGAAATTAAATGTGTTTTCCAATGAACATTGCTCAACTTATTATTCACGTGCATTTACTTAGTAAACTATTGCTGTGCCACATACAGAGCTCAAGGAGGTCTGGGGCACTCAGAGCCCAGATTAGATGTTACTAGAACGTAAATGACAAATGGGAGCGATGCTCTCGGGGAGGGACAAAGCCAGTGCTTCAGGCATTCAGAGAGGGAGATGGAGGATCTGAGGAGGGGACAGGGGCATTTGGAGATTCATTTCAGAGATTGCTGAACACATGGAGGACGGGGGAGGCAGGAAGACAGAAAGGAGAAGGAGCAGGATGAAGTTGGGAAAAGCAGCCAACCCAGTCTCACTGAATAAAGGATTTGGGGAGTAATGGGATCCAGGTCTGAAAAGATATGTAGGGGGAGTTCAAGATATAAGGCAAAAACCAGAAACCCACTCTAGTTTGCTTAAGAAAAGGGGGGAGCGGGGTGCCTGGGTGGCTCAGTGGGTTGAACCTCTGCCTTTGGTTTAGGTCATGATCTTGGGGTGCTGGGATCAAGCCCTGCGTTGGGCTCTCTGCTCGGCAGGGAGCCTGCTTCCCACTCTCCCTCTGCCTGCCTCTCTGCCTACTTGTGATCTCTTCCTCTCTGTCAAATAAATAAAGAAATAAAGAAAAAAGAAAAAAGAAAAGGGGGGACCTTCTTACAAGGCCGCCTCATGGGAATGCATGGGAAGACCAAGGTGGAGTCTCAAGGGGCTGGAAGAAGTGGGAAGCCTCCTACCTCTTTCTCTCTCCCCTTCACTCTCTATCCAGATTGGCTTCTCTGCTGGAATGTGCAGCAGCCAAGAAGTCCAGGCATTACAGTGAAAGCACTGGGAAAGTCATGAGGGAGTGTGTGCCAGTGACCAGATCCAAATTGATCATGGGAGCCCTGGCCCTGCCTGCCTCAGTTTCCAAAGATGCAGTGGCTGACTCTCCAAGGACAGGCTCCCACACACACTCCTCAGGCTCTCCTCCAGCACCCAGCACAGTCACACCTCCCTAGCCACTACAAACCCTGCTTGCTGAGGCGCCCTAACTTACCTCCTCCTCATGATTTAGATGGCACACACAGTGATCCCCAGCTTGACCCGGGTAGGGACGCTGCCCTCATGCCCAGTGTAGTGCTCGAGGGCTCTGAGACGGATGCGTCTGACTTGGGGAGGAGGTGAGGGCGGAGAGGTGTGGCGGCTGTCACACCGCTGGGAAGAGTACATCACATCCAGTCAAGACTTGAACCCACGACTGGTCACCTGCAATACATCAGCCCCTCATTCTCACTGCGTCATTGACACGTTTGTGGCCACAAACGGCCACCGGGAGACAGCAGTACTTTCATTTAATGGGTGGAGAGATCCACGACCTAACGCAGACTACGGTAAAATGCCTATTTAGCCTCAAGCGCAGGTATCCTACCCGTGCGCCTCTCCGGATGCCGCGCGAAGCCAGCGCAGGTGAGGCGGTGTGGGCGGGGCCGCGTCGTGGGCGGGGCTTGGGGAAGCGGGCTGTGGGCGGAGCCCTGTCCAAGCTGGGTTGAAGGCAGCGGGAGTGAGCGGGCCCTTATATCGGGGGCTTTAGAGAGAAAAAGGGGCTTCGTGCCTGTGGACGGGACACGTCCCCCCAGAGGGACGCTGCTACGTGAGAAACGGCCGGGAGGCACTGAGGTGTGGAGGGACGACGATCAAGGGAGCCGACCCTTTGGGTGAGGACAGGGGCCGCCCGGGAGCTCAGTAGTGGAGGAGTAGGTGGGCGGGGCCTGGGCCTGTGTTGAGGGGCTAGGAGCGGGAGGGGCGTGGCCTCGGACCCGACCGAGCTGAGGACAGGGTGGGCGTTTTGGGTGTCTGGGCCCGACCGAGGTGAGCAGAGCCCACCCCGGACCGGGTGGGGTCGGCGTGGGGAGGGCGTGGCTGGAACTAAGAGGCTGGGGCGGGACCTTGACCCCGCTGAGGAGCGCGGGGAGGGCTGGGCTGAAGTTCGGGGCGGGGGGCGGGGCGGGGCCTAGGCCGGGCAGCACAGGATGGGCGGGGCTGAAGTTCGGGGCGGGGGAGGGGCGGGGTCTGGACCCAGTTGCGGGGCAAAGAGCGGACTGGGTTGAAGTTCGGGGTGGGGTTGGGGCGGGGCCTGGGGCCGGCGGTGGCGCGCGGGGCGGGGCATGGGCTGCGGCGTGCGAGCCGAGCGGCCGGCCGAGCCCCGCCGAGGCCCGAGCCCACCCGAGTGCGCCCGAGCCCGCGGCCCCCGCCCGGGGCGATGGAGCCGGAGCCCGGCGGGGCGGCCGCAGCGCTTCTGCGGCAGAAGAGGGCGGCGCTGCGGCGCAGGGGGTGCAGCTTCGAGAGCCCCAGGTACCGCGGCCGGGGAGGGGTGCGGCCGGGAGGGGCGGAAGCGGGGAGCTAGCCACGTGGTGGGTGGGGGACGGCCTGAGGCGACCGAGGGCTGCGAGGCCGCGGCGCGGGAAGGGGTCTCCAGGGGATCTGAGGGGATCCGGCGAGGAGCCAAGGCCGAGCGGCCGGGGGTCGAGGAGGGGGCTGGGCCGCCTGCGCGGCAGGTGCGGGAGGGGGTAGCCCCAGAGAAGAACCAGCGAGTGTCGGGAACCCAGACCCGACGAGACGCCCCCAAAGCGTCGGTGCTGAGGCAGGCCCAGCGCAGAGCCGGGCTCCAGGCGGATTTCGGGCTGTGGAGAATGTACCGTGCCGCCTCTTGCAAATGCTCAAGGACAAGGTCGGGAAATAGCCCCCCTGAAGTCCCAGGGAGGTCTCCCTCCTGCAGAAGCCTCTCGGCGCTGCCCCGGGACCCAGGCCAGCTCCAGCCGCCCCAGTCTGGCTCCGCAGGTAACGCACACCTGCTGCCTCACAGCCCCGCCCATCCTGGTGCCCTGTGGCCCCCCTAACGAGCCGGGCCCCCGGGGCCCCTCTGACCCGCCAACGCCTTTCCTCTGCCGGGGGAGCCCTTGCCCATCCCGGGCCCCCTCGTTGGGCCTGGGGAACTCTCCTGAAACTATCCTGTGGGGTTCCTTCTCCCTGGAACCCTGCTCCACGGACACGCCTTCCACCGGCTCCGCTCTGCCAGACCCATTCTCTCAGCGGGCATTTTCTTAACTCCCTCCAGCCTCGCAGAAGTCGGCCCTGCCCTTTCCCAGCCCCCCTTTCCCCTTCCAGATGACTCCAGTAGCCTCCCCACCAGAGTGTCTGTCTTTATTCTTCTACCTCTCAAGTCCACAACCTAACTGGCCGCTGGAGGGGTCTTAGCACTACCCTCCTCTCCAGGAGTGCTCCATGTCCTACGGCAGTGATGGGGACTGGGGTGGGGACAAAGGGAAAGATAGGAGGTGGGACTCTGGCCCTCTCTGAGGCCGAAAAAGGGAATGAACAGCTAGGCTGACAAACCAGGATCCTTAATATGAGGTGGGAGGCCCATGTCCTGCTCCCCTCACCCTTAGTGGCCCGCCCCCAGCAGTACTGATGAGAGTGTAAGCCTCATCAGGGCGGGAACCGTCCGGGGCCTGTTCACTACTGTGTCCCCAGAGCCTGCCTCCGGCCTGGCCCACGCGAACATTTACTATCTATTGAATGAATAAATGCCTGACCAGCTGGTAATTCCTTCCCTATGCTGTGCTTTTTCTCATCTGCGTCTTTACTCCTATCTTGCTCTTTGCTCTACTTAGAAAAGTGTTTTCAGCTAAGACCTGTCCCCTCTTCCTCTGGGAAGTCTTCCCGGAACCCCAGGCTGAGCTCTGTGCTGTGTCAGTAGTCTCTGTATGTATCTGCTGTATGTATACATATCTCTGTATGTATAATTACCTGGATAATATGTCTCCCCCACTAGACCGGGAGAACAAGGCAAATAGGTTCTCTATCCTGCTGCTGCTTACGCTTGCTGCTGGAGCATAGTGGATGGGAAAAACATGTACCAAGGGATGAGGCTGAAGAGATGAGCCAAAAGCTGAATCCAGGCCTGGGGTAGAACATTTAGGTCAGTGCTGTCCAACAGAACTTTCCACAGTGACGGAAACATTCTACTGTCTGTGCAGTCGGATACCGCAGCCATTAGCCACCTGTGGCTCTCGGGCACTGTTGAAATATGGCTGGTGCAACTGAGGAATTGAATTTTAAATTTTACTTGACTTTAAGTTAAATAGCCACATGGGACCAGTGTTTATGATATTGGATAGTGCCAGTTTAGAAAATTTTTCTCTTTCTCCAGCTTTTCACTCTTACTACCTCATCCTTGGTCTCCATGACCTCACCCACCTGAAAGATGAAACGACTTCTAGAGGTTTTCTTCTCTATTTCAAAGTCTGTGGTCGTATCGTGTAAACCTTAGAAACAATGCTTGCCAGTTTTCTGATTATAAAAATAACTTATGTGGGGCGCCTGGGTGGCTCAGTCGTTAAGCGTCTGCCTTCGGCCCAGGTCATGATCCCAGAGTCCTAGGATCGAGCCCCGCATCGGGCTCCTTCCTCGGCAGGAAGCCTGCTTCTCCCGCTACCATTCCCTCTGCTTGTGTTCCCTCTCTCACTGTGTTTCTCTCTGTCAAATAAATAAAATCTTTAAAAAAAATAATAATAACTTATGTTTGTTGCAAGACAATTTATTTAACTCATTTTTTTTTTAGATTTTATTTATTTGACAGAGAGAGAGCACAAGCAGGGGGGAGCAGCAGGGAGAGGGAGAGGCAGGCTCCCTGCTGAGCAAGGAGCTCGACATGGGGCTCAATCCCAGGACCCTGGGATCATGACCTGAGCTGAAGGCAGACGCTTAACTGACTGAGCCACCCAAGCGCCCCATTAACTCATTTTTTATTATACTTGCCATGTATTACCAGTTTTCACTCTTACTAAGTCACATCAAATCTGTGTGCATTAGTCTGTGTATAAAGAGGTAATCATTTCCTAAAGATAAGTTCATAGAAGTGATGGAAATGATTAGATCCAAGAAAAAGGGACATTTTAAAGGCTTCTGAAGCATAATGCCGGATTGCCCACCAGAAGGTAATACTGGTTAACCATTCTCCCAAGAGCATATAAATTGTACCTGTTTTTCCCACCCATAATGCAAGGCGTTATCATTTATACATATTTGCTGAAATGGTCCATTTCTTTGTTTGGTAGTTAGGTGAAACTTTTTTCGCGTATTTATTTATAATTTGTGTTTCTTTGGAAAATTAGATCTATTTGCATGCACTTTATCCATTTTCTCTTTGGAATGCTTATCTTTTCCTTATTGAATGGAAGCACTTTTTATTTATTAAGGAAATTAATTTTTTGTGGCCAAATATGTAGCATTTTTTTTTTTTAAAGATTTTATTTATTCGACAGAGAGAAACACAGCGAGAGAGGGAACACAAGCAGAGGGAATGTTAGCGGGAGAAGCAGGCTTCCTGCCGAGCAAGGAGCCCGATGCGGGGCTCCATCCCAGGACTCCGGAATCATGACCTGAGCCGAAGGCAGACGCTTAACGATTGAGCCATGCAGGCGCCCCGCATATTTCTTATAGTCCATTATTTGTCTTTTAATTTTCTTTACAGTGTTTTTTGATAAAGTTTTTATTGTTATTTCTTAAGTTAGTCAAATCTATTTATTCCTCCTGTTTTGCTTAATTAGAAAGTAATTTCCTAACTCGAAACAGAACAGTGTTCATCTCCAACTTCTCTTATGTTCGTTGCTTTTAAAAAAATTCCTCTTTAATCCATTAATCCAAATTACCTCACTTTTAAGGGAATCTAGTAACAGCTGTCTTGTGTTGGGTTGGCATAATGGACAATTAGGGCCAGGAGAAGAAAAACCACCTGTGAACGATCTAAACCGTACAAATGTGCGGATCGCTACAGCTGATCTCTTGTTCCAGAAAGTCCGGGGTGGGAATGGGGCGTGTGTGGACGCTCAGCAAAGCTCTGCAGGTGGTTCTGAGACAGCCAGGGATGAGAGCCTCCGCCTCGCCTGTGAGCATGCTGCCAGCTCAGCCTCCCCTACTCCAAAGTCCTCAATTACTTCTCATTTCCTGTTGTGTCAAGTTTAAATGCCACTGCTTCGTGTGCAGGGCCTTTCAGAATCTGGTTTGACCATATTTACTCAATCATGTTGACATCAGGAAAAAACGGCATGACTCTCAGAATGGCAACTTAGTCTTCGCTAAGTGTCCTTAGCTGGGTTGGGGGGGGCAAATAGCCCGTGATGAGTATAAAGAACAAGGTGGGGCGTGGCCCAGGCTTTAGGCTTCCAGGCAGGTGGCAGAGAGGGTCGAGCTGGGAAATCTGGGGGCCAGAGGGCAAGACACTGATGCTGTTAAACCACTTGCCCTAGGTGTGTTTGTCGTCTTTTTTTTTTTAAAGATTTTATTTATTTATTTGACAGAGAGAGAGATCACAAGTAGGCAGAGAGGTAGGCAGAGAGAGAGGGGGAAGCAGGCTCCCTGCTGAGCAGAGAGGCCGATGCGGGGCTCGATCCCAGGACCCTGAGATCATGACCTGAGCTGAAGGCAGAGGCTTTAACCCACTGAGCCACCCAGGTGCCCCTGTTTGTCCTCATTTTGTAGGAAGCCTTATCAGATAGCGTTCGAGAACAAAGACTTTGGAGGGAGACAAACCGGGTTCAAGTTTCTGTCTTTTTACTTGTCACGTGTGTGGCCTTGGTCAAGTTGCTTAACCCTCTGACCCTTGATTAACTCGTTTGTAGAATGACAGTAACACCTAACTCACAGGACTGATGTCAGCTTTAAATGAACTAATTTATGCAAAGTGCTAAAAAGAGCATCTGACACAAAGCATTACCACATGGCAACTTTTCTGGACGAAAGTGATTCACGTTTATGTGCAAGTTCTCAACCTTTCCCCTCTCTTACCTCATTAAAACTCTAGCTTTATCCATTCAATTTTTCCTTCTCCCCTCCCCTCAAAGCAAGGTCCTGCCTTGTTTTTTTGCGTTAAATTTTGAGCTGCAGATTTGGGAAGCGAGGGACTGAAGAGAACAGTACGTAGACAGGACACTGGTTAGAACCGGCTGATGAAAAACCTCAAAGGGCTGCTTAGCGGTGAGAGGTACAGAGATACCTGCTTTGGATGAGGGAGGCTAATAGGTCTCCCTATTGTTTTTGTTGCTCAGAGTATTTTAAGAAATATGCCTGTTATCTTTTGTGCCTCTGGTGATCAAGAAATACAGTTAATGAACTTGAATTATTTTATTTTTTTTGAACTTGAATTATTTTAAATCACCATTGCTGCTCTGTGTCATTTTGGCTGTAGCAGTTCATAGAGCTGAACCTCAGACGAGCCTCAGTATTGGCAGGGTTACACAATCGGATTGAATTTGAGAGGCCAACCCTAAAGATCAAAGACTGTCAACATTGAAGGGAACCATAGATGTCACATAGGTTCGCCTCTCAGAGCACGGGGCTTCTAGTGTGGCCCCTAGTTAGAGGTGCACATTCTCGAGCCCAACCCCAAGTGTCCTGGACGGGGCTCAGGAAACTGTGTTTGGAAACCAGGGTGCTCTCATCTAATGCTGTAGTTCTCAAGCCTGGCATATAGGAGAATCCACCAGGAGGGTTTCTTGAAACAGGTCCTTGGACCCCACCCCCACAGATTCTGCTTTGCTAGGTGGCGGTGGGTCCACGAATTGTATTTCTAACAAGCTTACAGTACTGCTGGCCCAGGCACAGACTTTGAAAACCACCCTGCTAGGGTATCACGGGTATCTTTCCTAGAAGAGCCGTCCCAGCTGGTCACCTTCCACTTATTACGTCAAGGTCAAGGAGCCCATACTCTAAGCCTCTTTGTTATTGGGCAACTCTGTTGCCTTTCCCCAGTAGCACAAAGCCTGCCTCATTATGTTGACCACCCATCATTCATGATTCTGCTTTGACAGCTGCTTGCAGCAACAATGTCTGGGGTCGTGATGCCAGGTGAAAAGCGGGGGCTTGGATTGAGGGGCATAGACTCAGTGTTCAGGTGGTTCTTATTCCTGGCTACCCGGTTGCAATCATTGAGCGGTTCTTGAGCTCTGAGCGGGACTAGTAAGCCTCACATCTTTTCCAATTGGTGCCTTAACCAGTTGTTAATACCTTTTAAAATTATCGAGGTCAGTGCATGACAAGCAGGGAAAAATTATTGGTTCATGGGATTTGCAAAATTGCGGAGCAGACCAAGCAAGCTTTGGAAGAGGGTAGATTCGGGTGCTCAAATTATGGCATCTGTAGGCTTTCTTCATCTTCTGGGTTGACTATTTTCAAGGTCTTTCCTCGTGGAGGCAAAGAAAGTTAACTATTTCAGGCTTATTTTCTTCTAGCGTACAATCCCAGCAGAAAGATACTGCCTCTCTCTCAATAGTTCTAAAGCATGTTTCCCGAGCTTGATGTTCATTGGATCTCTTGGGTTGTATGCTCATCCCTGAACCAGTCCTTTTGGCTAGAAGGGGGTAAAACATACTCATCGGCTGGGTCAAGTGCCCAACGAAGAACTGAGGTATTAGATCTGTAAAGACCAAGAGGCAGTGATAGCCCAAAGGAAATACCACAGTGCTATTACCAGAAGAAGTGGAATGGATACTGGGTTAGGCAGCCCCCCCAAAATAAGTGCCATTACATCTGGGATGCTGTCCAAACTAGATACCCAGATGCCACCCCAGAGTTCCAGCACTGGATTTTCTGCATTTTTTTTTAGTTCTCATTGTAAAAGGCTACCTTATTTGAGCATTTAAAGTATGCTTACTAAGTTTAACCATAGTGGGTGCAGAGCCCTACATAGAAGAGATTTTGAATCACAAATAGAGAACATATTTTCTGCTTTCTCAGATATTGCTTCCTACATAGTGGCTTCCTTATTAGTAATGCATATAACCTACACCTTGTGAGAACAAATCTGATGCCAAGACAAATGCTTTCTTGTTCCTGAACATGGCTTTTGAGGCCAAGATAGGATCCAAAAAGAACAATTATCCATTATGCATTGTGTTGCCTTCTTCCTTATGTTTCTCCTGACTTTCAAATTCTTGGATTTTTTTTTCTTTTTTTCCAGAAGACTCTTTGCCCCTCCAGGTAGTTTTATAAATAATTATTTTAATGTGACCTGTTTTCATAATCTTCATTTGTCTATATTATGTAGTTATTCTTCTTGTTTATGTCGGGCCCTAAGTATTTAATCACAAATAAATCTGCTGCTGTCAGTTTTCTTTTGGAAAAACAGCAGTCTTCCTGGGAAGGATTATTAAGAGCTGTCTTGTATTAGGCTGACATAATGGGCTCTTAGGGCCAACAGAAGAAAATTAATTTTCATATTGTGTCTGTTCTCCTAAGAGAAGGGAAAAAACAACTTTTATTATTCACCGAGAGTTTTAAGTTAATACAAACCCCCTTCCTTTCTCGGAGGAAGATAATAGTCAAACTCGTTTTGCTTTAGAAGGTTAATATGAGAAATTATGTTTGGTTTTCTGGTTTCCAGAGCCGAAGATCTGAGCAGAGATGGAGCCCAACAAACAATACTGTAAGAAAATGATAAGAGATTTGGCCTGGACAGAGATGTGGGGCTGGTTTTCCTGTGGGGGGGAGAAAGATTCTAAAACAGCATATGTAAACATAGAGGTGTGGGGAAAATGGAAGCCACGCATCTGCTTGTCTCTAGAGCTAGGATCGTAGAGGAATGGGAGTGAGCGACGAGGTACCACTGTCCGAGGAGGTTTGGTTAAAGGCTGCTCCTGTAGGATTGCTTGTAAAAGTAAAAAACAGAAAAGAAAAAAAGTCCAAAGTAAAAAGCAAAAAAGAAAAAAAGTCCATCGGGAGCATATCAATACAATCCTAAGAACTTGATACCAAAAAGATTAAAAGATGGATACCGATCTCTGTTTTCTGACTTGAAAAGATACCTAGGATGCTATGTGTTATATATGTTAAATGAAAAGGAACAGGTGATAACAAGTGTGTAGAATTACAAGTAGAATTTAAAATTTTCCAGTAGCCATATCTTTTTTTTTTTTTTTTTTTTAAAGTAGGCTCCACGCCCAGCGTGGGGTTTAAACTCCTGACCCGGAGATCAAGAGTTGCATGTTCTACTGACTGAGCCAGGCAGGCGCCCCTCTACGAGCCATAGCTTAGAAAGTAAAAAGAAACCGGTGAAATTAATTTTAATAGCTTATTTTGTTTAACTCAATATATCCAAAATATGACCATTTTAACACGTAATCAGTATGAAAAATAATGAAGCTAATTTACTTCTTTCGGTACTTTCTTTGAATTCTGGTGCGTATTTTACACTTGCAGCGTCTCAGTTCAGATTAGCCCTATGTTTAGCCCTCAGTAGCCACGTGTGGTCTCAGCGGACGGTGCAGAGGCGGAGCTCAGGTAGGAAGTTTTTGAAAGAGCACATCCAGGTTTTGGTTCCGTGGTGCGACTGTGAATCACAGTGAAATAGGGAAAGGAAAAAAATGTGGGGAAGACAAGGATATCAGGAGACTTCAGGAAGAAAGAAATCACTAACTAAGCTTTATTAGTCAGGAAGGACTTCTATGAAACATTCACATAAACCCCAAGTAAGATTTAGACTTTGAGACTTAAATGTGAAACCATTGTGTCATGGATACATGATGTAATTAAAAAAATTTTTTTTTAATTTTGGGGAAATCAGTATAAATGAACAGTTTGAAAACAAAAAAGAGTGAGAGCCCGGTTTTCTGTGTCAAACGCTGCCGATAGGTCAAACGAGAAGAACTTGGACTTGATCATGGGGTTTAGCATCCTGGGGTCACCGGTGGCCTTTTGACAGGAGCAGTTTCTTTGGAACAGAGAGGACGAATGTCTCACTGGCCTGGCTCCCAGAGATAAAGGAAGGGGACTGGAAACAGTGAATATAGTCAGCTCTTCTTAGGAGCAGAGGGGCTGTGAGTCGGAAAATTGTTGGTTTCATTTGGTTTTCATTCAGGGTTTTCCGCTTTTGTTTTATAAAGATGTTTATTTCCAACGGGAATGGTCCAGTAAAGAGGAAAGATTTCAGTAGGGGGAGAGGGGGTTTTCCTTGAGAAAGAGAAAATTCACAGAGGATATAATAGCTGCCTGCCCACATTTGAAAGCGTGTCAGATGAAAAAGGAATCAGGCGCACTCCACTCTGTACGGCCCTGGGCTAGACCTGAAATCACAGTGGGTGTGAAGGATAATAAAACAGATCGGGCTCAACACGTGAAAGCACGTCTCAGCAGTCGGTGTAGCCCGTGCCGGCATGGCTTCCTTCAAGACGCAGTAAAATTTTTATTACTGGAGATGTTAAAGCGTCTATAGGTCAGACTAGTATTTCTCCACTCTTTTGTGGTTTTGGCACACTTTTGGATACGAGAGTTTTGGGCGGCACACTTGAAAAGGTGCAAAGCCGCGTTAAGCTGGCCAGTGCCAGCAAGAGCCTAATGGTTACCTGCTCCAGCGGTGACCTGAGAAGCATCCCCAATTAGCGTGCTGTTCTTTGGGCTGTCCTTTGGCACTTCTTTGCTGTTGGAGCAGAAACGCTTAGTGCTGCAAGCACGCTGTCTTTTATATTCAAAGGACAAAATTTCTACCTATTCCAGAAAAGTACATAGCCTCTTGTTGTTGCCCCTGGAGGATGTGCCCACCCTTGCACCCAGCAGAAGAAAACCCTGCCCCACTCTGCGCTCCACACAAGGTCATGTGAACTGTTAAGCTCAAAATCCAGTCTGACAGGGGTGCCTGGGTGGCTCAGTGGGTTAAAGCCTCTGCCCTCCACTCAGGTCCTGTCTCAGGGTCCTGGGATCGAGCCCTGCATTGGGCTCTCTGCTCAGCAGGGAGCTGCTTCCCCCCTCTCTCTCTGCCTTCCTCTCTGCCTATTTGTGATCTCTCTCTCTCTCTCTCTCTGTCAAATAAGTAGATAAAACCTTTTTTAAAAAAAATCCAGTTTGACAAAGATCACTCTAAGACTATTGGTCAGGAATTGGTTGCTGACCACAGAATCCCCTCTACCTAGTATACGCAGAATGAAATTTAGTAGTGACGTAGAGAATTAAGTGCTTATAAAGCAGACTCTAGTCTGAGCCCCCAGGAGCGACTACTTGTCCTACGAATAGGCCCTAGAACCACTGTGCTCTGCCATGACCAGGAAGGTTGCCATTTCTAACAAGAAGCTGATGGGTCAAGAAACGCCAGTCCCCGGGCTGACCACAGAGCCACACTGCCAACTCTGCTTTGATCCCAAAGCTGCCCCTGCGGCTTCGGAAAGCTACGGAATCAAGAAATCATTGGTTCCGAAACCACCACAGCCCCGTCACGATCTACAGAAGCACGGTGGCACCCGGTATCCTCTTTCTGAATCCGCCAGGCTTCGTTCTGAATGAGAGGCTCTGGTGAGTGCATCTCGTGTGTGGAGTCTAATTCATCTCCAGGACTCTAAGCTGCAAAGAAGGGTAGAGCCTTGATGTTCTAGCTTTCTAACTTTTGTGCCCTGGAATGGGGCTGAAAAGGCATTCCACGGTGTCTGCCACAGACAGTGTCTGTCCTCAATCACAGCAAAAATAAATTAGACACATTGATAAAAAGTCACTAACTAGTGAAGGTTCCCGTTCGGAGGTGAAAACGAGAAATCTCAGCCTGGATTGATGTTTTGCAGATGGATTGTCTTTTTGCATGCACTTGTCACCGTCCTCACAAAGTCGCTGCCTGTCAGAGATGGGCAAAGAAACAGAGCAGGTCCCACAGCGGGCTGACTAAAGCCACCAGTGACCTCATTCAGGAGCAGCCGAAACAGTCTGACACAGTCTCCCTTCTCCAAATGACTATTTCCCTCCCGGTTTTGCATTCACACAGTTGCTTACTCATTCGGCAGCCATCAAGCACTTCTGTGTACCAGGCCCTGGCGATACACCTCGAAAAGGACAAGTGGGGTTCCTCCTCTCGTGGAGCGAATATCTTGGTGGAGGGAGGAGACAAGGTACCACCAAACAAATGCATAACATTTGGGGACAGAGCGAATCTGCCTTCCCGGGCCCCGAGCCCTGCTCCCCGGACTGCCAAGTTGGTTTGAAGAGAGGCAAGAATGATGCTTTGCGCTTGGTTTAAGGTTGCTTTCAGCCAACAGTCAGAGCGAGCAAGGACTAACGCGCAAGGTCAAGATTGCAGGGGAGTGGGTGTGGCTCCCAGAGGGCGCCTGGGATCCTGGGGGGGTGGGGGTGGGGGATTATAGCACAAGCTCTGCAGGCAAAGCCGCTTATACGGAGGGGCCTGTGGCCACTTCCAGAACAGCCAGAACTGAAACGCTGTAGGCTTTCATTTCTGATCCCTGTCCAAAATCTTTCAGATCTGTACTCTTCATCTGCCTTTTGCAGACCTTTTCTCATAGGTCCCGTGCTAGTTTATTCCCGCATGTTCATTCTGGAACCGAAGCAGTTCTGTCTGTAAACTGGGTTTACCCATGAACAACATGAGCAGATTCACCTTGACTCCCATCCCTGGTCCTCTGAGCAATGGCGAAACTTCTCGTTCGGAGCTGGAGCTGGAGAGCCGGCCCGGACGCCCCTCGGGAGGCGGAAAGGGTCGAGAGGCAAGTAAGGACGAGCCGTCTGTTCCTCCTCTCTCCTCAGGCTTTCCCTCCCATCTGCCAGGCTCCTGTGTCTGTGGGGTTGGCAGGCCCGTGGCAGGACTCACCTTGAATTTCCAGCCCCCCCTCCAACTCCCCACTTCAGAGCAAACAGGCCCCTCCGGAGACAGCCTGGGTCAGTGTGATTCCCCATGCACCTTCTTCTGGTGGACTCCAGTGTCCCTTTGGCTAATATCTTTCAAGATTGCCAAATGGCTCCTAAGATACACTTTTTCCTCTTTGCCTTCACCCTTTCCTCAGATTAGGCCAGCCCTTCTTATTAATTCAATAATTATTGAATTATTATTCAATAATAATAATTATTATTATTCCACTGGGGCAGTGGAAGTAAAAGAGAGAGAGAGAGAGAGAACAAGAAACAGCTTCTTCCCAGTCTTGCTCATGCTTTCCGCCCTCATTTCTCCTAATCTGGCGTTGTCGGGCCTTTCGAGCACTCTTGCCCGTGACCCTCGCCCGATGTCAGGGGGCCAGGACTCAGTGTTCGCTTTCACTTTGTCCACATGTGTTGCGTACCACAGATCTTCAGAGCGTGGAGTTCAGTCATTCTCTTCTTTCAATAAGTTTCTAGTTTATATTGAGCCATTTTTGCTCATCGCCATGGGTTCCAAGGAGTTATGCCAATGAACACGTGCTCTGCCATCCTTCCAAGAAGTTTCTCAACCGCTAGATATATCCAGTAGTGAGACCACAAAGCTAAAATGTCAGGAGATGAAGAGGCACATACATTTTTGTAAATTGGGAAGGTAAGACTAAAAAAACCTAACAAGGGAATCAAAAGATTAAAACTCACAGGGACGGGATAGAATTAGAGTTAGAAAAGAAGCTAGAGTTAGAAAACGGAGCTCAAGAATTAGCTGAAAGGATGAAAAAGAATGAAACTTCACAAGTAAAGTTAGGGCAAAAGGATAAAAGTAAGTGGTAGCAAAGTCTAAAAGAACTAGCATTTAAGTATGTTTAAATACACTTTAGAAGATTCGAGGGCTAGAGAATCACATGCTAAGACAATGAAATAACCTAATTATTTAAAGATTAAAAGAAGTGAAAAGGTGGAATGATGTAAGCAATACATAAGGTTCTCTCGTTCTAAAGATGGACCTGTAGGGGCGCCCCGCTGGTCAGGAAGAGCACGTGACTCTTAATCTCAGGGTCGTGAGTTCGAGCCCCAGGTGGGGTGTAGAGAATACTTAAAAAAAAAAAAAAAATGTACCTGTAGTGACTGATGTACAGAGATGTCTAAGACTATGTTTAGGTAGAAAAGCAGGTCACAGAACATTGTGCCGTCTACAGAGCTGTGCAGATAGGGAGAGAACGGAGTGCTAGGGACCGCGCCGCTCTGTCAACGGGAGGTGGAGATGTTGTGGGCACTGTCAGATTCCCCCAGGTCCCCTCATTGTTTCGGGCTGCTTCTCCCCTCCCCTCTTTGGTGCCCTTTGGCTCTCACACCCACGCCAGCCTTCACTCGCCTGCAGCTGCTCTGGGTATATGTACTTGGGGGTTCGCCCCCCAGCCCCACTGTGGCCCTTCGCGCCCTGTCTCTGGCCGTCTGCCTGGAGGGACGCTGTCCAAAATGTAAAGCGAGCTACATAGGTGATTTTACATTTCCTAGTAACCGCATTCAAATTAAATCTAATATTCTTAGAATTTTATCTTCAACATGTAATCGATACAGAAATTTTGAATGAGATGTTTGAAATTGTTTTTCATGTGTATTAGAAATTAGTGTGTATTTTTATGTTTCCATGGCTTACTTGGCCCACATATCCGTTGCTCGTTGTCATAGGTGGCCACTAAGGACAGCCCAGCTCACCCAAACCGGAGCTGTCCCCACAGAGGGCTCTGCCTACAGAGAAACCGTACGCCTCCCGCCCTGCTTCCTCCACTCCCTTATGGCTTTTTTGGGGGGAGAACTTTCTTAATAAATTTTTTGCGTACATTATTATTAGTAGTAGTAGTAGTAATTAAAAAAAAATCTAGAGGGTTCAAAAGGAAACAAAAAAGGTTCTCTCTCTTATCCAGAAGCCATGCTTTGTGGTTGGTTTGTTGATTGCTAAGGCAACCATAAACTCTAGGGAGCCCGGGGTTCAGAAAACTTGGGGGAGTGGGTGGGCAGGGGTGTCCCACGAAGTAAAGAACAACTGATAAACCCCAGGAACCTGGCTTCTTGCCGTCCATCCGTTGTGGAAGGCTTGTGCCGTTCTTGTCTGCCCAGTTGCTGCCGAGACCAGTAGCCTCAAGCCACCCTAGGGGGGATGATCTGGAAGCCTGGCTCTCGAATCCAGCACGTGGCTCCCCAGGCCCATGACAGGCCCCAGGGGAAGTTGGGTCACGCTCAAAGGGGAACGGCAGCCGGGCCTGGCAACAGTGAACTTGTTTCATTTGGAACATGCCCGCAGCCTAGCTGGGCCGACTGTGGCAGCTGGGGAGTGGGCGGAGACTCCCTTCCCTTGGCATCCAGCTCTGCGGGGCTGGTGGTTCCCTCTGCCGGCGCCTCCCCCTCGGGATCCACCGCTCACCGCTCTAGCTGGTCGGCCTTCTGGGCCTTCCCCTCCCGCGGTCTTGACGAAGGAGGCATTCCAAAGAGCCCCTTTTGACTAAAGTGCCATCGAAGATGGCTTTTCATTTCTGTTTTTGCATTTCCAAGGAACTGGATTTAGTTTGTTTATTTGTCTGGCACTGGAGGTGGGGGCGAGGGAAGAAGGGGGGGCTGCTAATTGGCTCAGAAAATATTTCCAGTCCGGGGACGCCTGGGTGGCTCAGTCATTAATTGTCTGCCTTCGGCTCAGGTCATGATCCCGGGGGCCTGGGATCAAGCCCCGCATTGGGTTCCCTGCTCGGCAGGAAGCCTGCTTCTCCCGCTACCACTCCCTCTGCTTGCGTTCCCTCTCTCGCTGTGTTTCTTGCTGTCAAATAAATAAAATCTTTAAAAAAAAAAAAAAGAAAAGAAAATATTTCCAGTCCGGAGCCGAGATGCCTGTGTTTCCCTAAGGAAGCAGCCCCTTCATCCCAGAACCACCTTTCCCACCTTCCTCACTGCATCCTCAGAGAAAGGAACAGGCAGGTTGCAGGAACACGTTTCTCAATTTATTCTCACATGCAGCTCATTTATTTATTCCACAGGGCTTTGCTGCTCGCATACCATCTATGCCATTAGTCTCGACGGGTCGGCTTGGTCCTTTCTGTCTACAGTGTTGGTGCCAGCGTAGGCCCTTTTGATGGCTTTTCTTGCATATTTTAATTGGTAATGAGG
Organism: Procyon lotor; assembly: GCA_028646535.1. Classification (NCBI taxonomy): domain Eukaryota; kingdom Metazoa; phylum Chordata; class Mammalia; order Carnivora; family Procyonidae; genus Procyon; species Procyon lotor. Next base: position 71,214,683 of record CM053615.1, read on the forward strand.
AGAGAAAACCAAGCACGCTTGGACTCACAGTGACAGAGGTCCCCCTCTCTAGTTCATCTCTAAAAGCTCTCTAGACAGAACTTTCTCTTACTGAATGTTGCCTTCCTGAATGAGCCTGTGATGGCTTGAGTGCTCACTGGTCCTCCTTTTACCTTAGACCCCACTCACTTGACATAACGGATGACTTCTCTCTGTACTGAGGGAGGGGACAGGATGGCAGGGGGCCTGGAGTGCAGGCCTTCCTCCCCCACAGGGTTCTCGGGCATCGCTCTGCGCAGTCTCCAGGGGTGGGGGTGGGGGCACTGGGGTCTTGGAAGGGCCTTGGCTTTGCCCGTCCTGACTTCCTCATGGGGCCCTTGAAGTAAGAGTGCCGGATAGGCCCGTGACTGGCTGGCCATTCCTATTCTCTGAGCTCTCTTTCCCACCTCCTTCTGCTTCAGCTTGGCACCTCAGCCTCCAGGCCCACCGATGGATCCGCTGAGCAAGGGATCCTGTAGGAGTCAGATGGCGCAAACCCTTCTGTGGAAAGCCAAGTCGTCTCTCTCCTTTGGCATCCAGCCTCTTCAGTCATGGCCAACAGAAGACCCTGAATTAGAGTCCCAGGTCAACCTGTAAGTAAGTAGAAGAAACATCATCTCTTTGGGCCCGTGCTCATTCTAACCTGAAATCCCTTCATGCTCAGGAAGAAAATGCTTTTTACCTATTCGGGGAGAATAGGGAGGGGAGAGGGGAGTGGATGTTTGGTTCGGAGATTTCCTTTCAGTTCTTCCTGATGGCCTTCCTCGTGTATTTCTTTATTTGCTTGGCAGTAGTCGCGGAGCACCCACTCAGCTCAGGCCCTGTGTCAGGCCCGGTGAGCACAATAGATTCAGTTCCTGTCTTCAGGGGATTTGCAGCTCATGGGACAGATAGCCCTTCATCAAATAATCACGCGAATCCATACTAACAAATCGTGACAAGTGCTATGAGATGTGTTGCCTTGATTCAATAAACATTTAGAGAATGCCTTCTGTGTGCCAGCAGCATCTTGGGGATATAAGAAATAAGGCAGTGTCTTCTCCCTTGAAGAGCAAATCCTGCCTACAAGGGGAAAGAATCCAATATTATTCAGAGGTGATAATAATAACTAATAGGGACTCAAGTCCCGTAGGGTGGTAACCACGTTTCCTGTTTACTCCTGAATCCTCAGGGCTCTGTTATGATGTACAAAAATATCTGTTGGATGAATGAATAAGTGAATGAAGAGAATTTGAAACAGGGAGCTTAGTTCTCCAGGGGAATCCGAGGCAAGTAGGTGCAACGGTACGATTGACTTACGAACAAAGGAGATGCCTCATCAATTCAGTGTGACAAATATTTATCAATACTTGCCCTACCCAGTGCTTCTGCGAAGCTAATTCGTAGCTGGGGGCAGGGATCAGGATCACCTGAGGCCCACCCCAGAGATTGTGATCCAGTGGCTCTGGAGGTGGCAAAGAGGAGTCTTTGGCATGTTTGCCTTCATGGAACTTAGAGCCTATCCAGGGAGACAGACGGGTAACCAAATAACGCCAGTCCTGTGCTCGCTTCGGCAGCACATACACAAATAACGCCAGTCCTGCTTGAAAAGAACCGAGTATAAAGGGCTTTAGGAGTAAGTTCTCTGCTGGAGCACAGGGAAGAAAAGGGGGGTAACAGCCGAGATCAGCCTGGTAGGATAAACCTTGGCCAGGACAGGAACCGGGGAAGAAGACCACTTGAAGCAGAGGGAACTACAGGGCTGAGGCTAAGATCCGAGGCTAAGCAACGTTGACAGGTGTTAGCCCAGTGGTTCTCAAGGCTGACTGCACGGGAGATCAGCCCCGGGAGCTTTAAGAACAAGGAAGCTGCATCCTTCCTCCAAGATTCCCGGGTCTAGGGTGAGCCACAGATACCAGTACTTTATAAAGCTGCCCAGGTGATTCTCATAAGCTGCAAAGGCTGAGAAACGCCGCTTTCACAAAAGTGACCAGACGTAATTAAATAAATACAAAATAGAAGCAACTTCTATGCCTCGCCAAGGGGTCTGAACTTTCTAACAGGCAATGGGGAGCCTTAGATAGCCTTTATAGTATGAAGAGATAATGCAATTTTAAAAGTACAAGGTTCATATCATTTAGAAAAATGTATGATTGCCAGTTCCATCGTGGGTTCTTCAAGGGCTTTTCAGAGTGGCCACCATACCTTCCATAAATGACCCTTCAATGAGAATATGAGATTTAATCTGAAACTGAAACCTAAAATTTCAGTAAATACTGAATTATCCGAGCAGAATGATCCTGTTGCTGGCAAGGAAGGGCAGAGAGACAGGGGCTCCATCCACCTAGGGTGTGGAGAGGACGACCGTTTGCCCTCCTCCTGAGCTCCCAAGGGGAGCTGGTCCGCACCCACAAGCCTGGCACCGCCTCTTTTCTAGACTACAAGTCCCACAGTGCTCTGCGCGCATGACGCAGTCAAAGGGGTGGGCAGGGCTGCGGGAGAGCTTATGAGATGCAGCGGAAGCAACCGAATTAGCATCTGGAGGGCCCTATTGGGGAGTTACCTGGTTAAGGGTGGGCCCAGTCCCTGGTGATTGGCAGCCGCCCGGCTGGCTAGGCTGCCGCGGGAAGGGGTTAGTGAACCGAGTCCGGATCCAGGACTGGACACCAGCCAGACTCAGGGGCCGGACTTGAAACTGATTGTACCAGGAGTCCAATGTTGGGTTCTCTCTGGAAAACAGGCTGGAAAGATGTGTCTTTAAGAACCGCTGCCATTCTGTGGGCCACTCATTCATTCATTAACTCATTCATTCAGCAGTATTTATTGATTACCCATGCACCAGCCACATGTGCAAAACTCCTAAATGCGTTGTCTCATTTGGTCTTCATGAAAAACCCCATGAGGTAGCTACTGTTAGCTCCATTTTACAGATAAGGGAGCTGAAATCCGGAAGGGCTGAGACATGTCCAAGACACACAGCCCGCACGGGACAGGGCAGGGATTTTGAACCTAAATTTGTCTAGCTCCAGTGCAGATCTCCTAACCTCAGGGTGCTCAGCCATGCAATCAGGAGCAAAGTGTTTATGCAATGTAGGCGTCCACAGGGCACCTACCTTGGGATATATGAATACATATACGCATATGTATTCAAGTGAAGAAGATAACGGTATCGTACTGGACACCAATCTGGACAGATTCTGATATCAGACGATTCACTGAGCATCTGTGTGTTCTGCTGGACCCTGTGCTAGGCACTGGGGATGCTGAGAAAGCTTCTCCTTCCAGGTGAAGGGGGCTGAGTTAAGTGCTATTCCCTAGGGCAGTCCAAGATTTCCCAGTGGAGGGAATACCTAAAGAACGGAGCTGTACCAGGCAGCAGCGGGAGAGGCCTTCCCAGACAGAGGTGACCGTATGTGCAAAGGCAAGCAGCATCGAAGCACTCTGAGTGTTTAGAGAACTGTGAATGAACAGTCTCCTTTGGCCTGTGCTTCTTGAGGAGTGGTGGGTGGTGAGCCCGAGAAAGTAGACAGAAGCCTACTTAACCATTGGGGAGTGGGAGGGCTTAACCACCCGCTAAGAAGTTTGCTTTTGAGTCTGTAGGCTGGGACATAGCATGATCAGATTTGCTAATTGGAAAAATAACTGGTGTCAGTGGACAGCTGAGTTGCAGCAGGATAAGGCTGGTGGCAGGGGACCCTATTAGAGTGGCCAGAGAAGAGATATAAGCATTCTAATGAGTGGCAGGAACCATGGGATTGAATCAAGAAATATTAGCGAGCAAGATTAGAGTGGAACGTGTGGGTGGTGGAGTGAGTAAGTGAGCCTCTGAGTTTTGATTCAGGCAACTGAGTGGTCAGTCCTGCCATTAATGAGAGGGCCCTGAAATGAGACAGTGCAGAATCCAAGATAGAATAAGACAAAGATCATTAGATAAATGCCATCAGTACTAAAAAGGGGTATAGTTACATCTCTGGGGGCAGAAGACGCTTAGGAAAGTCTTTTCAGGGATGGTAATATGAAATGGACCTTGAAAAAGGAGCACTTCCCTCCCTTCTTTTCCTTTTCTGGACTACCTTTTAAGAAGTAGGGATGGGGAGGAGGATATTCTCGATGGCCAGATCTTGGTTTGCTTCTTGTGCAGTGCTGTAGTAGGAAGTGTGGAAGTCAGATTGAAGGGCATGTTGTAAAAGATGTTGTACTTAATCCCTGGGCCACAGGGACCCTCTGAATGGTGTTTGAGACACGCAAGTGATGGTTTGAGCCCTGCTTTGGCAAAGTTAATTTCACAGCTGTGTACAGCAACGAGGCCAGGAGCCAAACAAGCGATGGACCAGGCTGTGTCTCCTTGGTTGAAAGTTAAATAAATCCAACTCAAAGTAGTTTAGGCCAAAAAAGAAGAATGGCTGGGTTCACGCAACCAAACTAAGGAAAGGGACGGATCTGGCTTCAGGGATGGCTAGATCCGGGGACACCAGTGCCGCCTGGTCGGTCCATTTCTCTCTTACGCCCATGCCCTCCAAGTTCTTAGCCCTGTTTCTCTGTTGGCCTCCTTGTCTTCCACTGTCTAAGAGTTGTCACCATGCAATGAGTGACATCTCAGGGAGCACGAAACTTAAGAGAGAAAATCTTTCCCATTCGTTAGAAGAACCGTGGAATAGGTCTGGGCCACATGTCCACGCCTGGTTTTGTGGGCGAGGGTGTTACCAGGGGAAGAAGAGCCAGTTTTTGTTTGTCCTGGTGAGCAGAGCAGCCTTGGAGAAGAAAAGGCATCAGGAGGTAGGGGAACAGGATTCAAATGGGTCATGGAAGCCACCGGAGGGATTTCAAGATGTGGAGTGGTCTGTGACTGATCACAAAAATGACTTAGGAAGTTTTTTTCAAAAATAGGGCTCATGGAACCTATTTGATTGGAATCCCTTGGGATGGGACTCGGGCAGCTGGCTCATGGTGTCTAATGCAACCAGAGGTCTGCAGATGGGGCTACAGTCTGACAGCCGAATGCGCCGATCAGGCAGGTGTGGAACATCTGTGAGAATAGGGCCAATTTCCCTTGGGAGGGGCTGGCGGGGAGGCCGGGTGGGAGGCCGGGTGGGAGGCCGAGCGCGAGACTCTGCAGTCCTCGCTTCTCCCAACTCATGACCTTGTTTCAGGACCATTCCCAACCCGAAATGAGGTACAATTTCTTCCAAGACGTGTTTGGTACGTTAGGGAAAAACTAAGGAAAGCTCTTAGAAAGATGGATGTCAGGATCGTTCTGCCTTACATGGCGTCGGCCGGAAGGGGAAGGAAGAAAGTCTGAAAAGTTTAGAATCCCCTCTGAATTATCTGCTAATTCTCTTTTACTGTGATTCGTGACACTATATTACCAAAAAGTTGGATTTCTTACAACGGGTAATTCAGACTTCATTTCCCTCACGAGGCTGAACTGGCAGTGGTTTACTTTTTGATCTTTTTTTTTACTTTTTGATCTTTTGAGGAAAGTTGGCATGTATTTGGAAGAGTTTTTCTTCAAGGCATCTTACAAATATCAGGCAGTTTTGTACTTAGATGTTTTTAAAAACAGCTCCCAAAACCCTTGAAAGACCTCGTCTGTTCTTGTATGAAGGGCCGCTTAAACTTAAAACATGGGGCTAGAAAGTGAGCTTTTTGGTCTACAGTTGGAAATTCTGTTCCCCTGTCCTCTTGTTTCCTTGGAGAAACTCCTGCTCCACTTGCATGGAGGAAAGAGGTTAGACCACTGATTTGTCCCTCTCTCCTTTCCCCTCTCATTCTTGGGATGTGGTCGCCCATGAAGCTCGTGTGTTATCTCCCCTCTTGTTTCCATTTGGAAGAACACACCTGAGTCCTCTGGAGGCGGGCGTACAGGCCCATCTGCCTCAGTCTCCCCTGTCAGAGCTCGATGGTCCTGAGACAGCAGTTCCCCTGACAACCATCCAGGCAAGTAGCCCACAAGTGGCCTCTTGCACGGTCTCACCTGGAGGGATGGGGGACTAATAGGAAGCCCCCTTGGGTTGTCGTCAGGCTCACCCACATTTGCCAGTGAGACTCTGACAGGGAGGAAGTTGATATTTTGATTTCCACTTGCCGGATTCCTGTCACTGAGTCTTAACCGAATCCAAACACAGAGAAGAGAGCATTCTGATCTACTGATAAGCTCCCACAGCTCCCACGATGGTGAGACAGGCAAGGATTGGTGGGGGTCTGGCTTAATTTGCTTTGTTTGTTCTTCTCTGTCTTAGCAGAGCATCTGGCACATAGAAAGTGCTCACTAAACATTTTTTGGGCAGCAAGTGAAGGGTGATAGAGCAGAGGTGCCGGCTCGGAAGCTTCTGTCTGTGGTGATGAGGGTCTGAGTGAACACAGAGAACGTGGAAACTGAGAAGAGAGGAGCGGTGAGGGACTGATTGACGTTGCGGAATTCTACGCACGCCCATGGGGCCAAAATGGCGGACAAGCCTGGGCGCTGCGGCAGTGTTAGCGGTAGCAGAAGATTGAAAACCGTCACCTAGGGGGTCGGTTAAATAAAATATGATGCATCCACTCAGCGGAGTGCTTTGTGGCCATCTGAAAGAATACTGGAGCTTTGGGGGTACTGATCTGGAGAGATCTCCAAGATACACTGAATGAAAAAATAACAAAAACAAGAAGTAGAACTGCGTATAGCATGCTACCATTTGTGTAGGAAAAAGGAGAAAGGGAACTTGCATTTTTCTTTGTCACTGGTTCAGTGTCTGCGGGAGGAATACATGAGGAAATGGGGAACCGAGGGCGTAAGAGAAAGAAAGGCTTTCCCTGTACAACCTTCTAGGCTCTGTGGGTTTTGAACCAAGGGAGTGTGTCCTCTCTTCAAAGAATAAAATAAAAATGCACAGATACAAACATACACCTTTGAAAAGCAACGCTGTGCAGGCAGCAGGAACAACACCGGGCGACCCACCTGATGCTGGATGTGAGGGGAGACCCGGGGGGTTGCCCTGAACCTTGTACCTGGAGTGACTGACCGGGGCAAAGAGGGCAGTTTGCTGAGCCGCACGCAGGAGTGGGTGTGACTGTGGTCTGGGGCCGCACCGGTGTCCGTGAACTGGGGCGCACCCTTAGTCCGAGTTTGCAGTTGGAAAGAAAGATCCAGATCGGAGCTTGGGTTTGGGGAGTTCTTAGCTCAGAGGTGATATATGAAGGCATAGGAGCAGGGAGGTCCCCAGGGAGGGAGGTGGCCTGAATCAAAAGGAAAGGATCTTTACCGATCAAGCTGGGCTGGAGTTGAAAATTGTATTGCTGTTTCGTATGATCTGAGAACCAGGAGGAGTTTGGTCTCACTCTGCCAGGACCTCCTGGCGCGTTCCCAGGAACTGAAGCTGCCCGTGCCCTGGTCACCAGGGGAGCTCAACAGCCCCTGGAGAAGCACAGCTAAAAGCAATCAGGTTTTCTAAGGAGGTTATGCCATTGCTAAGAATTGTATTCCTCTGACTATTCGAGTTTTCTATTCTTCCAAATTTTATCGTCCTCAAGGGCCAGCAGCCCATTTCTGGTGCTCGCCTCAGCTCAAAGTACAGTACAGAACGCTATAAGGACACACTATAAATAGTGGCTGGATAGTATTGTTCTTTTTAATCGTTGCTCTCACGGAGCAAAAGGAAATAGTTTCGGCCGGCCTGCCCTAAATTCACCCAGCTGACACTCATTTTTATAAGTCCCATTTTGGCCTGGGAAGCGGACCTCATTTTCTTGTCATCTTCTAGAGTGATAAACGTTCTTATTAAAATATCTTGCCTCCTACATTTCTGTAAGTTTGGTTTATCTATTTCCTCACTTTCTTTAAAGCTCTTTCTCACCCTTGGCTTCATAGTCTCATTTTCTTAGACTATCTCAGCATCGGAGTAGCTCAGTGAGGTCAACATCTTAGAAAGCCTTTCAGAAAAATGGTTTGACCTTAAAAGCACAAAGTAAGCCGCTTTTCTTGCGCTACGTGGCATGAACGTGCCTGCAGGAAAACTGCACACAGATAAGGGTGGAGTGGATCTAAATTGGTCCAGAAAATTAGAAGGAGAATACAGAGATCATTTAAAATGTAGCTTGGGCCTCCCCCCTCCCCTCTCCTAGGTCACCTCAAGGTAAAATTCAGTCAGTTCCAGAGTATTTATTTCTATGCTCGAGACAGAATTTTTCACATACGAGCATGGCCTATGAAGGGGACCAGAATATCTCACCCCAAAATATGCTACTTTGGCATAAAGATTAGTTTGAGCTGAAGGCAATGGGGAAAATCACACAGGAAGGACTCTCTGCCCACCCCTATCTGCTTAAAAGCACGGCATAAATTTCCTTTTGTAAAGGTGCCCCCGTCTTCTTTTGTACCTAGAGAAGGAGAATAACCCTTATCGCCAGAGAAAGAGAAGGCACCAAGATGAGTTTGCATAAATAAGCCTATAACTAAAAGACAGTAGCTACTGTTGGTTTTGCCCATGGACTTATCTTGCCATGATTTGCACTCCTAGAAGCCTCAAATCCTTCTTTTGTTTAGTCACTTCTCCAAAATTTATTGCCCTTTGTTAAAAGGGTATATAAACCCCTGAGTCTAACTGCCATTTGGGGGTTTTCTCCTCAGTGGTGCCCTTATGCACGTAAAATTAAAAATTAAACTTGTATGCCTTGACTTCTGTTGACCTAGCTTTTTGTTTGGTTAATTCACAGGCCTCTGATGAAGAACCTAAGAGAGTAGAGGAAAAAATTTTTTCCTCCCTGGCAGCTATGTTCCTAAAGTGTGAAAAATTTATTCATTCATTCATTCATTCATTCATTCATTCATTCATTCATTCGACAGAGAGAGACATAGCAAGAGAGAGAACCCAAGCAGAGGAAGCAGCAGAGGGAGAAGGAGAAGGAGGCCTCCTAATGAGCAGGGAGCCTGTTGCGGGGCTCGATCCTGGGACCCCAGGATCACAACCTGAGCTGAAGGCAGACATTTAGTGACTAAGCCACCCAGGCACCCAGTGTAAAAATTTTAGATTACAACAAATTCTAGCTTGTCAAAAGAGACTTTTTTTCCTTTGTGTTGTTCTTTCCAAGCATACATACATATCTTCCTATTGAGAGGTGTGGAGTACAACTTCTGTTTATTCTAATAGTTACTGTGCTCAAACTAGAAATCATGCTAAGTGCTTCCTCATATGTGTTTTCTCATTAAACCCAACACCCCTATGAGGAAGGTACCACGGTTATCAGTATCTGTTGAATTAATTCATTATTCAAGCCCCATTTTACAGTCATAGAACTGAGGACTCACGAAGGAGTGATCAAGCAGTGAATTACTGGTGTGCTACACAGGGCTAAGTAAATATAGGCAACATGCATATTTAATTTCTCTGTACATACAGATATTTAAGTTTAAGGTCAGGGTTCTATGTCTTTTCTGTATGACATTTTTAAAGAATCTTTTTTGTGCTGTAATTTACATGCAATAAACTGCCAGGATCTTAGTTGGCACTTGCACCTGATCCACTTGTTTTTTCCACCGGATCCGCTTTTTAATGTTACAGCGCCAGTCACTTGTACTTAATTGTATCACCTGCTTATTGAAAGACACCAACTACCAGGCACAGGAAATGTGAACTTTATGACCTGACGGCTAGTGAATGAGGTCACAACTCTTCCATTGTGATGGCTTCCAAAGCATTTGCTTTGTTTGCTCATATTACTGGCATCATATTAATCTCTGAAATGAGTTTTCTGATATTAACCTGAGGCAAACATTTACAATATTCTTATGTCTGACTCAAAATAAATTTCATGAATATGCTATCTCGTGGAGCTCACTTCCAGCTGTCGCTGATAGTGAAATTGAGAGCATATGAGGGTGCTCTCAGGCCTGGTCCTAGAGAAAGTTCTGATGCGGCCTCTGTGTTCCCCCTGCCCAGGCTTGCTCACCCTACCCTCTTGCGTTACTCTGAGCCCCTTGTAAAGAAGAAAAGCCCTAGAGGATATGACGGTTCTCCTCAGATCTTTGAAGGGCTTTCCTATAGAAGTGAACTTAACTTGTTTGACATGGCCCCAGTGAGTGAGCTGGCTGGTTTTCATTCATTCATCCGTTTATTATAACACAGCCCCATAAAGAGCTGACTCTGTGCCAGGTATTATGTTAGATGCTAAGGACTTTGCATAGAGCAAAACCAAGGGAGAGCCTGACCACTATGAGGTTTGTCCTCTTGTGGGAGAGGCAGGTGTAAATCCAAAGCCTTCTTTAGAATTTCTAGTCTGAGGGCGGGGGTGGGGGGGTGGAGGGGGTGGCGGTGGATCAGGAAGAAGGAGGAGTTTAGAGGGCGTAGTCCAGGTCCTAAGATGAGAAGCCCAGAAGTTGCTCATGAGCCGAAGGAAGAAAGGCAGAGAGGACGAAGTGCTCCGGGGGGAGGGGAGCAGGCCCGACCCCACAGTGGTGGGGTCGGGAGTGGTATGATGGTAAAGAAAGTGAAGAAGAATTGTGGGGGGAAGATGTAGGACCAGCTGGTAAAAATCTAGGTGTGATGGACTTTAATTCACTCCCGGAGAAAGCTGTTTAATAGCCTGAGTGGAGGGCCTTGGGGCATACTGTGTTTGTGATCACTAGTGGTGCAGAAGTGCAGACTGGGTAGCTCTTTGGCAAGAATCTGGTAGAGAATATACACGATCACAGATAGCAGCTTGGACCCCAGGTGGTTCCTAAGTCCATGAGCTGGAAGTCTCTGGAAGTCTCTTCCACCCTAAGATTGTATGATGAGGAGACAGGAAGACCGATGAGGCAGTTCCTGGCATCTGGGATTCAGACCACGAGGGCCTGTCAGATGGAGGGACCGGGCTGGCCGAGGATGAGGACGGATCTCCCGTGACGGACGATGGCTGACCGTAGAGCTCGGGAGGGAGAAGTCAACGGTGATTCATCCCACAGCTTGGAGACTGTGAAGATAACTGAGTGCTGGCAGAAGCAAGAAACCACATTGTTGGATCCGTTTCGGAAAAACTACACTCACCTCCTGGCACTTCTGGGAGAAGTAGGAGAGATAACTGAGCATATGTTAAGCCCAGAGGTGTAAATTTGGGATTTGTCAGTAATACTGATGCCATAAAAGTGCACAAATCCTTCAAAAGACAGACTTCAGGGGCGCCTGGGTGGCTCAGTGGATTAAAGCCTCTGCCTTCGGCTCAGGTCATGATCTCAGGGTCCTGGGATCGAGCCCCGCATCGGGCTCTCTGCTCAGCGGGGAGCCTGCTTCCCCCCTCTCTCTGCCTGCCTCTCTGCCTACTTGTGATTTCTCTTTCTCTGTCAAATAAATAAAATCTTTTTTAGAAGTCTTTTAAAAAAAAACCCAACATCTGTATTGTTTATAAATAAGCACACAGTACAAATATAAGAACATGAGCAGGAAGTATAAACCTAATTATTTGGTGATTATTTCAGGGCAGGGAGAAATGACAGTGGGATCAAAGCGGGGTACCCAGTAGTTTCAAGTCTGTCCATCATGTTCCTTTTGTTGTTTCTCTCTGTCTTGAAATATTTTGTCATAAAATTGATTAGAGAAAAAAATCCAGCTGATTCTGATTATAGCTAGGTTCGAGAACCAGGATCTAGAATCAGTGCTTCCCCAAGTTCAATGTGCATATGAATCCTCAGGGGCTCATGCCATTCTGTTTCATTAGGGTCTGGGGTGGGGCCCGAGGGTCTGCATTTCTCACCGGCTCAGGTCCAAGGACCATGCTATTCTGAGTCGCAAGTGTCAGAATGACCTGGGTGTTCTGGAGGGTTCTTGGCATGCGGGGGACTGCTCCGAAGCGCCCACTCTGAATAGCATGCCTCCCTTCAGGGCCTGGGTACAACTGGAGACAGAACTTGTGCACCTGAGTGGAAAAACTCTAAGGACCTGGGGAGACAGACCTTGGAGGGATTTCCCCAAAGCAGCCAAATCTGCAGGTGATCAAGGGAGGTGTGCAGCAACATATGTTATCTCTTGCTTTCTTTTTTCCTTAAACCAGTTTCTGTGTTAACCCTTGGTGGTCACGTCTGTATAGGTCTCCTGGGGGCAAATTATCCTCAGAGTTGGAAAACTCTCCAGTCTTGAGCTTATAGGAAAAGGGATGCTTGGGTCACTGAAGAGTGAGGAAGGCAAAGAGCAGATGCGCAGACCTTACGTTTGCAGGAATGAATCCTCTTGTAGGTTGTGGTTCCCCGCTGTAAGGATGGTGGATCCTGAGCTGAGATCTTGAGCTCAGACAACCACCCCCCCCCGCCCATGCTTCTGCTCTGGGCACCCCCACCTGAAGTTTGCTTGTGCTACTTGTAAGGGGGTAAGAGGCTCTTGTACGATTTACCATCTTTGCTCCACACGGGTGTGCTTTGCTCGCACAATATTTTGGTTCCCATGAAGTCCTGTGTCCTTGACGTTTTCCCCCTGAACCGTGTAAGCACTGTGAGGGCAGGGACCACGCATCTCAGGTTTAGTACCTGAGCCCGGTACCTAGTACCTCACATGTGCTCAACAACTGTTTACTCAATGAGTGAAAGACTTTTGACTCCGAACTTTTTTATTTTGAGGGAATCGTAAATTCATATGAAGTTGTAAAAAAACAGAGAGAGGGACGCCTGGCTGGCTCAGTCAGAAGAATGTGTGACTCTTGATCTCGGGGTCATGAGTTCAAGCCCCACATTGGGCATAGAACTTACTTTAAAAAAAAAAAAAGAAAGAACATAGATCCCAGGTGCCCTCTACCCAATTTCCCCCATGGTAGTGTCTTGCATCGCTGGTGTACGGTATCGCAGCCAGAAAGTTCTTGCCGATACAGCCTACTGGCCCTCGGTTCCCGTTTTACATGCGGTCCTGTGACATGGGTGGGTTTGTTCAGCCACCACCACAGGCTCCCTGAGTAGCCCTTCATGGCCACACTCACCTCCCTACCATTTTGTCAGATCAAGAATGTTAGATAAATGGAATCGCACAGTCCGTAACCTTCTAGGATTGGCTTTTCTTCACGCACAATTCCTTGGAAATTTATGTTACATTTATCAGTGGCTTGTTTTTTTAATTACTGAGCAATACTCCATGGGCTGGATATGCCACGGTTTGTTTAGCCATTTGCCCCTCCCCCCCACCTTTTTTTGTTTGTTTGTTTTAAGATTTATTTATTTATTTTAGAGACAGTGTGAACCGGGATAGAGGCAGACGGAGAGGGAAAGGGAGAGATGCAGATTTCCCACTGAGTGCGGAGCCCAACGCAGGGATCGATCCCATATGACCCTGAGATCATGACCTGAGCCAAAATCAAGAGTTGGTTGCTTAACCAACCGGGGCACTTGGGTGCCCCCTAACCATTTCCCCTTTCAAGGACTTCCAGGATTTTTTGCAGCCTGGGGCTATTCTGAAGAAAGCTGCTACAAAACATTTGTGTACAGAATTTTGTGACTATCCATTTTCATTTCTCTGGGATAAATGCCCAAAAGTGTGATTACTGGGTCATATGGGTAACTGCATGTTTAATTTTCTAAGTCACTGCCAAACTGTTTTCCAAAGAGGCTTAGCTTATCATTTTCCATTCCCACCGAGATGTGTGAAGGGCCCGGCTGCTCCAATCCTCGCCAGCATTTGGTAGGGTTGCTGTTTTTTATGTAGAGAGAATTTCAGAGGCACTGGTAGGGATCATTATCGAGAGGAACTTTGCAGAGAATTACCAGAAGGCTTGAATTATAGTAGAGAACCAGGTGAACTCCAGAGACATGTGTCTTTGTCGGAAACTTAGTGGATACATAAATACTGTAGAAGGAATACATTCCAGAATGTGGGGGAAAAGAGGATTCAGGTAAGAAAGTTTTCTTAGTGATGGTGAAAGTAACATCAGACGCACCCAGAGGTTGTCAGAATATCTAACAACAGACGGGAGGTGAGGAAGGGGGACGAGAAGGAGGCAGGAGCCCACCTGAGTGTAAGCAGAGCAAGGCGAGCAGACGTTATCACTTATTCACGACTCATTTATCCAACCAGCATTTACTGAGCAGCCAGCTCTGAACCAGGTATTCTGCAAGACACACAAGGCATAGTGACGACCATGACAGATAAGGTTCCTGGAAGTTGGAATAGCCAACATTTATTTAGTGGCTGCTATGTGTCTCATGTTGTGCTAAGCACGTTATGGTATCTTTTTATCTTCCCGTGGAGATAGATGTTATTTTCAGCCCGTGTTACAGAGAGGAAGGAGGCTTAGAGAGGATGAGTAAACCTCCGTGAGGTCACACAGTTAGTGCACCATAGAGCTGAGCTCTAAGTCCAGCCCCGGCTGACCGCCTGATGGCTGGGAGGACTTGCTAAGGGTATGCTGAACCTAAGATCCTGGTCCAAGGAACACATGATACCCCATCCCCAGAAATGGACTAGGGGACAGGGAGCTGTCTGAAGCAAGAACCAATGGGCTCTGATTTCCAGGGCTCCTTAAACTCTACAAATCTGTCTGCTTACTTCTTCCCTCCTCATATCTCAACTGTCTTCAGAAGAGGACAGGATTCTTCCATTTCGTCTTTGGAAATTACTGTGTGATCACCTCTCTGCTTTTTGGGTGTCCCGTCCCTTTGGGAGAGACAGCTGGTCCCTTCTGTGCGATAAGCTGTTCCAGTTGCTGGTGTTTGGAGGCTCAGGTTCTGTCCAGGCTGAAATCTGTGGTCTGGCTCATTGTGTAGCCTCTCTGTTCCTCAAATAGGGGGAATCTCTTCCTTCTGTCTCTTACTGTCTGCCGATTAAGAGGGCTGAGGCCTCGACATTGAACTCTGCTGTCAGTGGGCTTCTGAAAATCTGCCTGTTGCTTTTCACAAATTCACAGGAAGAGCACTCGTGATTGGCTTTAACTATTCCAGCAGGGCTGGAAGTCTCGGGGACCTGGATTGGTGAGCCCTGGCCGGTCATCAGGGGGCATCACTAATCTCCAGGTCAGTCGAGTAAAGGACCCATATCCCTGAGTATCAGCTTCCTTTCTTTCCTTATTTGGTTTGACTCTCCGGAGGGGGTTGTCCTGCTTTCCGGGAACCTGATTTATATAACGGTCATTTTTCTAGCCTCTTCATGGGCCTGGAAATCTTTGCTCTCCTCCCAGGCCTTACTTAGAGACGTAACACGAAGGTCCTCAGCTCTGAGCCCGCTTGCGAGGCGTGACCCAGCATCCTCACACATTAATTTGCTAAAACACAGTTTATATTTAGAGCCCAGAACACATTGCATGGGAGTGAGGAACTCGAACTCTGGTTCTTTATTGCACCTGCCTTGTGCTGGTGACATGCTCTTGGGTCCCAAGTCTTCTCCAGGTGGGGTCACACAGCGAGGGCAGCCCTGTGAGAGAGGAGACGTGATGCTGAGCTGTGAGGCTGCACTTGGCCCCAAACCTCCTCCTCTTCTGCGGGGGTGTGGTGTCTTATTTAAAGCTCTTTACTGAGTGGGTAATCATTTATGTCCAGTGTCCCTTCCCAGGACTCTAACAACCCGAGGGCCACATTTCATACAGGAGGGAACTACTACCCAGAGAGGTTAAGAACTTCTAGATCTGTGACTGAATCCCATGCCCATAAAGACTATATCACACATCCTCCCGTGAAAACAAACACGGCCTTGTCCCTCCTGATGAAAGCGCTGCAGCACGGCTGACGGATTTTCCCAGGGATTCCAGAATCATCTGGAAGGGCAGTATTTTTCACACCGTCTGCGGACCACCTGCATCAGAACACCCCCCCGCCCCCGCCCCCGGCTGCTTGTTAAAGTCACAGCCTTGCTGAGTCACAACTTCTGGGAACGGGGCCAGGGAATCTGCATTTTTAGAAAGCTTCCCCCCAGGGATGCTGAGGGACTCGAGTATTTCCATTGGCTTATTAACCCCAGTCTGTGGGGAGTCCTGAAACCGGCAACAGGGATTTGCAAGGCTATGCAGCAGTGGTTGGGCAAACGTTTTTCTGTAAAGGGCCAGTTGATAGCCGAAGCTATCAACTGGCCCTTTACAGAAAAGGGCATCCGGTCTTTGTCCAGCTGCTCAGCGCTGCCCTGACGTGATGCAGGCACCCTCACAGACGCCCTATAACCAGAGGGCGTGGCCGTCTGCCAGTAAGCCTTTGTTTGCCATAACACGAGGCTGGGGGGCCCGCAGTCTGCTGACCCCTGAGACTCATCCCGGCCCGTCAGCCCTCTGACCACCTTTCCCTGGGAGTCACTCTTCTCCTGTTAGTGACAGAGAGCTGTATCCATTAAGATGAAATCACCTGTTGTCATAAACCCCGAATCTTAGTGGCATAAAATAATAAAAGTTATTTTTCACTCATGTCCCTAGAGATCTTCTCTGGGGTCACGTAGGGACCAAGCCTCCTCCTTGTTGGGGCTTCACCCCTGTTGGCCCTCACAGCCCTCTCCAGCCAGCCAGTGGGTGAGGAAAGAGAGCCAGGATTATCTGTGGGAAATTTGTATGGGCTGGATCTGGAACAGGTACCCCTCATTCCCGCCCACAACAGAACCCTTCCTGTTTGGAGTCCAGAAACTGATTTCTCAAGCCTGTGAGGCCCTCAGTGTCTAGACCCTCTCTTTTCCCTTCTTCCTTTGTGTGAAACGCATCTGGTTCTTGCCTGGGCGCCTCTCTTCTTTATGGGGAAAAAAAAAAAAAAACTTTGCTGAGATCAACCAGGAGGGGCCCGGCACAGCCCCACTGCAGCACCTTGGGCTGCAGGCTCCGAAGGCACAGGGCCCCTTTCCCCGGCACGGTAGGGCTACCTTCCATTGCCTGTTTTGCCCCCATGTTCTCTAGATCTCCATTCTCCCAGCCGCCACGATCAATTTCCTCCCTGGCAGCTGCCCGCCTCCCACGCAGGGGCCATGTATTTTCGGCCGTTGCTATGGCAGCACCCCGACTGCAGGGTACCCACTTCCGCATCAGTCTGGGCACCACGGCAGCTTTAACAGGTAAACCGAAATGCCGTGGGACTGCCACAACTCCGGCGCTGATTTCTTGCTCGCGGCGTATTCTAATAAGGATGTTCTCAGAGGTGTGGCCTTGGTCTCCCGGAGACCAGGTATTTCCCTCTTGAAGCCCAGCCCTCCTGCAGGTACTTGTGGTCCTCCCCACCCTGCCAGCCAAGGGGAAGGAAAGGAAGCGCCTCCCACGGGCCGTGCCTGGACGCGGTGTTAGCGCTTCAGCCCATATTCTTTTGGGGCGAGCTCGGTCATGGGATCGTACCACAAGAGGGGCTAGGAAATGCCATCCAGTGACAAGCCCAAGAGGAAAAGGGAATAGGTTTTGGCGGGCACATAGCAGTGTCTGCTCCTTGGGCCAGGACTGTCTGACGGACTAAAGACCGCTGGCTGAGGATGGAGACTGTCAACAGGCAGCCTGCCCGGTGCTCACTAGGGGTACTCTCACATTGACCAGTAAGATCCAAACGACGTGTAGACACCTTCATCAATACAGTACGCGTTTGCTGCATGTCCGCTCTGTGCGGAGCGGTAGACCAGACCCTGGGACCCGCAGGAGAGCCGAGCTCCTCTTGGAGCTCTGGGTGACTCCTTTAATCGTATCTCCTATGCTGGGTGCCGAGGGGCCGGGAGCCCGGGGAGGGAGTCGGGGAGGCTGGAGGGTTTGGTAACATGGTGGGTCCAGTGCCTCCTGCGGCTGCAGAAAGGCGCCAGTATCGTTGAGCCCGGCTCTCGCCATCAGCAAGCGCTGTCTCCACAGCCAAGTGCACAAAATGCAATTAGAGGGGGGGGGAAGGGCAACCGATGGCAGATGTTCTGTTTCTATCTCTCTGGGTTGTTTGCATAGGACACTGCTCTCCTGCTAGGCAGCTTCGAAGGATGTGGTTGCCCCAGGATGCAAGGCCGTCATCTCTTTTTGTGTTAGTTTCTGGCTGTTGGCAAAGTTAGGGAGCTGGCCGTGTGTCTGAGAACGCCCTCGGGGGTGATTAGGGCGGCCCAGGGAGGGGCCCAGAGCCCCGCATCCTTGCCCTTCTCGTGATGTGATGTGGGTCGTTTGTGTTAGAAGCTGCTGTCGCTGTTGGTGATGGGCTGGTGGGCCCTCTCAAAACTGAAGCGGTGGGCTGAGCCGGGCAGAAGGCTTTCAGTCACCAGCCGTTGGGCATTCGCTTGGTGCCCCATCTCTGGCCCGATGCAGAGACGCTCCTGTCCCTGGAGCCTGCTCTCTCAGTAACCCAGGGACAGGGAAGGATCCGGAAACTGTTATGTAGGGCACTGGCAGTATTCTCCGGGAGGGTTTTCAGAATGCGCTAAGAAAATGGGCCCAGAAGACCTATTTAATACAGACCGGAATGGGCCATGGAGGGAAGTTTTAAATCTCTTTCAGAGACTTTTTTGGAGGGTAGAAAATCTAGTCTACAGAAGGAGGACAGTAGCCCGGAAAGCATCTGGGGCCCACGTCCAAGCTGCACTCATTAATTTGTTGCACATTTTCTGCTAAGGAAGTGAAGACTACAAAAGGTTAAATTTCTCATATAAGATTAATTCAGCCATCTCTGTGAAATGGTGGAAGCAGAATACCAATGGACCCTCGTTTCTCTTGTGCTGTCTTGCTTGGAGCCTATCAAAGAGTGTCCTGGCAAAGAGTCAGGTCTGTGACTGCTAAGCAGTGCAGTTGGTCTCTCTGAGCAAGCCAAGAAGGCTGTAATTTAGAAAATGTACCTACCTCTTAGGGAAGGATGAAAAGGTACAAAATGCACCTTTCTTTGCATGTTAGATCCCAAAAATATTTTGGAGCGATTAAACATATAGCTCCTGTGCAATTTGGTTTCCTTTGGTCTGGGAGAGTTATTTGCATGACATCTACAAGAAAAAAACTTGTTAAAGCTGCTCTATTCCGTGGAGCTCCGGTGGTTTCACAAGCACCGGTTTCAGGAGCACCGCTCGGGGTTCTAAACAGACTGACTCCTCCATAAGATGTGTGTCCTTTGAGTGTGGAACTCTGCATTCAAGATGTAAATGCAGTAAGAGTTTTGCCCTTATTTTAATTGCTCTTCGCAATGGATGTGATTTTTCTTATCTGACTTAAGCCTTGGTGGGGGAGGAGGTGCGGAGGGGGGGGCGGTGCTGGGAGAAGTATTAGCTACTGTTACATAAAGACTAAAGATCCTTGAAGTTAGATTTTTAGATTTTCCGTCAGCACTGCTCTTTTTTTTTTTTTTTTTTTCCCATATGGTCACAAATGAAAAGGGGTGGGGTGGGGCCTGCCAGGATTTGCAAGTTTCTTCCTCCCATTTAAAGTTTCATTTCTGCTCTATAGCATCCAATAACGCTGGCTATTTTTACATTGAATATTTGGGACAAAGAGGCTCTCTTATACGAAAGATAATCGCAAGCTTTGTCCCCGGCCTCAAGTTTACTGCAGGGCTTGTCATCCATCCCCTTTGGTTATACAGAAATGAAATTATAAACCACCAGTAGCCTTGGAAATCTCAATCGATTGCAAACGACTAAATATTTAATTCAATCATTGCCTACACTTCCAGGGATGACTCGGGTGTTTTTCTTTTTCCTGAGGGCTCCGTGAACGCGGGCTCTACAATGGCTGCTGAGGACTGTGTGTGTTGCAAGGAGGCCCCCCTGCAGTGAGGAGCTGGGGCAAAGCCTGTTCCGTAGCAGCCTTTTTTTGCAAATGGTAGTGGATTTTTGCAGAAGGTTTGTGGCCAGATCGCTATGTATAATACTGATGAAGCATTTTTGTTCCAGCTCTGTCTCGGAAGACCTAGGCTGTAGACGTGGGGATTTCAGTAGGAAACATTATGGATCTGTGGAGCTGGTAAGTTTACACTATCTGTTCAGTGGTAGTGCATTGATTTAGATTTAGAGCATTGCCAAGCTCATCAGATCTTTTGTTGTATATTTACTGTCAGACCATGTGGGTTCCGTGTAAGGCTGGGATGGGAAGAAATGACTATTAAAAGGCCGTAATAATTGGATCCTCTTTATCTATTTGTTTTTATTGTTACGTACTCTTAATCTGTGCCTTCCAGTTTGTTAAAAATATGTTGTGGCTTGGTATTTTTCTCTGGTGCATATCATGGGGGGTATATAATGAAATGATTTATGAATTAAGAGAGGCAGCATTTGGTTTTTATATTATCTTATTCCTAAAAGTTGATAAGTCTAGTTTTTGAGGTTTAAATATGATTGAAATACATGTTCTGATTTTCTCTACCTTTGCTTTCTGGGTTATGTGGTAGGAGTTAGAATATTGATGAGATTTTTTTTCTTCCTGTTAAAAGTATATTTGTTGGGCTAGAATATACTGTAATAGATGATAGATATGTGGAATGAAAATATCCATATTTTCCTTACAAGAGACAGTAGGGTTTATGTTATGATCTTTCAAAATAGTGTGCTTTCATTTTAAAAAAGGAATAATGAAGGCATATTTTAGCCTCAATCTTTTAAAAGACAGAACTGTGTTCCCCCCCCCCCCCCCATTGCATGGAAATCTGAATAAATTTTCAGGAAAATGTGCTCATATAATTCTCATGATTATTATTTAACACTATTAAAAACATTGAATTTATTTTTTCTATCTACTTACAGAAAATGAGTTGCTTGGATCCATTTGTGTAGCACCCAATTTTCCTCTACTAATATATACTGCATTCTTGCTGGGTTTAAGTAGCAGGAAAAATTATACCAGAGTTGTGTACCAATAGCATTCTATTTGAATTCACTCGGATATTATAGACTTGGCTGTGTATCTGGCCCAGGGTTGAGTATTCTTGAAAATATAAAATAAGTAAAAGATTTGGTCCTTGTTCTCAAGGAGCTTACTGTCTTGAGCTGGGCCGATAAGATACACAAAATATCTAGAAAATGAATTGAGTCACATAAAAGACACATTGATCGACTCCATCAATGGGTGTTCTGTGCCTGTCGCTGGTGGGCACCGGGCCAACTCAGACCACCGCCTCCCCCGGAGGAGCAGGTACAGAAGTAGAATTCAGGGCAGGGGACGGGTAAATATCGGGAGAGGGACACGGATAGGGCCCGGTCGGGGTGAAGAGAGGGAGGAAGTGACCCATCCTAGCCAGGGATCTTGGGGAAGCAGCCGGGAAGGCCTCGCAGAGGCGGTAGGACGGACGGACGTGGGTTGGTGGTAGAGAAGACAGACAGTGGATATTTGCAAACAATGTGATTCTTGGCAGTGATGTATTCCAGGGGCAGTGAGCAAATGGCCCTGCCTCACAGAGTGTGTGAGGCAGCAGAGCTGACTGGCCACAAAGCAGACAGGCTTGGAAATCTGGCCTGGCTTCACCCACCCACTCCAGCCCCCACCGCGGTCTGTGTGCTTCTCTGAACCTCAGTGGCGCTTAAGAACTTGTGCCCTCGGGGCACCTGGGTGGCTCAGTCGTTAAGCGTCTGCCTTCGGCTCAGGTCATGATCCCAGAGTCCTGGGATCAAGACCCGCATCCGGCTCCCTGCTCAGCGGGCAGCCTGCTTCTCCCGCTTCCATTCCCTCTGCTTGTGTTCCCTCTCTCGCTGTGTTTCTCTCTGTCAAATAAATAAAAAATCTTAAAAAAAAAAAAAAAAAGAACTTGCGCCCTGAAGTCACTTTGTTTCACCATTTCCTAGTTGTCTGATCTTGGACTGCTTTTGGCCTCTGTTCTCTCGTCTGTGAGGATGATAATACATTCTTCTATACTGTATAAATGGGGATATTAATATCCTCTATCTACCTTATAGGGTTGTCAGGAGATTAAATGAGATGATGCCCATAAGCACAGCCCACGGTAGCTAGCCGAGGTGGCAAAGATGAAATCTGGCGGACAGAGGGGAGGACCTGACTCGCAGGTGGACTATGGACCTGATCCAAGAAGTCCCATGGTGCTTTGTAGATTTGGGGAAACCATGGGCTGTTGGACCGGGGAGGTCGTTGAGAGCGATGGTTCTCGAACCTGAGCACGAGTTGGCAGCACGTGGAGAGTGTCTCGTGGAACAGACACTGGGCCCCCATCCCCAGAATTGGCGTTTCTAGCAAGTTTCTGCGGGATGGTGATGTCGCTGGTCCCAGGACCACACTCGAAGCCTTAGAGAACCCCAGGCTTGTCCTCAGTCATCCTCAGCCTCCTGAGGCAGCTCGGTGACCAGAATTCTTCCTTCCATTTGTTCAGGGTTTTGCTCTGGAGCCACGGGTGTGTGTGTGTGTGTGTGTGTGTGTGTGTGTGTGTTTCTAGCTGGCTTTTAAAATAGTATAAAGTAAATTTTAAATACACTTAAAAATCCCACATATAATTCCCCGGCCCCATTGCCGCTTTTTTCATCTGGTTTTGGTACCTCCCAGTCTTTACAAGGACTAATCTCGGTTCCACCTAGCTGTAATCCAATTTACACGTATATTTTTGTCTGCTTTCTTCCTCCAGCCGTATTTTGTAAATGTCTTCTCAATGTCTTCTCGTTATACAGTCCTCCTGTTACCATTTTAACCACGTGATGGCCCATCATCGTGATAAACAATTCTCTGGGTAAACAGTTCCCCTCCTTTTGTAAAATGAGGCTGTGTCGACTTTTCCCTTATCAAGAGTGGTACGCCCTGGTGCTTGGAATGATTGAGAAAAATCAAATGAGCCAAGTTCCATTTTTGCCATCTAAAGATCTCTTGAAATTCTGACTGCCGTGTTTTAAGGAAGGAGACATTTTCTCTCATCTATGACCAACAGTGAATTATTAAAAACCGATTCTGGGGCGCCTGGGTGGCTCAGTCGTTAAGCGTCTGCCTTCAGCTCAGGTCATGATCCCAGAGTCCTGGGATCGAGCCCCGCAT
>CM053615.1:71237961-71284284 GCA_028646535.1 Procyon lotor
CCCCGAAGCCTGGGTCATCTCCCTGCTGCTGCCTCGACCTCGGCTCAGCTGCCCACCTCTGGCTCCTGCACCTTCTACTGGGGTCCCGGCGTCTTCGTTCACTGACTCCAGTGGTCTTCAAGCAGTGGGATATTGTGGTACACTAGTATACTACAAAAATACTTTCAAATTCTGGCCAGTGTGTAACTGTTTATTTTTTATATAACCAGAGACACAAATTGTTAACAGATTGTTTACTTGGTAAATTCTTCACAGGAAATCAAGTTTTCTGCCTTGATTATGGTTTTTCCTATGCCCAGGAGGCACATTTCTCGTGTGTGTCCCAAGCACACGCTCTCTCTTGGTGCCTGTCGGGTAAGGTCCTTCGTCTCCTCCACCTTGTGCCAGAGCCGCCCCTGCACTGCGCCCGCCCCCTCGGCTTCCCGTAAGACCAGGCTCAGCAGCGCGTACCATCCGTTGTCGCAAAAGTACAACTTTAACTTGGTAGGAAGTATATCGTGTTATATACCTTTGTGTACTGTTCTCATGAAAAGAAAATATTTTCATTGTTTTGAAAAGGCTTTTTACAAGCCTTTTGTGCTTACTTCTGAATTTAGGCAGGTTCTGAATTTACTTCTGAATTTGTGCTTACTTCTGAATTTAGGCTTTTTGTGTGAATTTAGGTACACACACACACACACACACACACACACACACACTTTCTCTCTCTCATTTGAAAACCACTCTCTTCTCTCAGTGCTGTTAAATCTGAAAATGGAATCTGGTCTGTTTTCCAACATTTCACCATGGGGGCTCTGAATATTCAGAGCTCTTTTTTAGGCCCTCAGAAGCGAGCCTAGCCCTTTTCACTTCCTAACTGCCCGCTGAGGGTTGGGAGCCACTCTCCAGTGTTTGAGGTTTCACCGAGGTCCCTCTCAGTACCCCTCGAGGCCCTGGCCTTCCAGCCGCACCCTGCCTCAGGTAAAGTCCCTGCTTTCTTCAGGTACACACCCATCTCAAGGGTTGGAGCCGCTTTCCACCATCTTGGTAAGAGACAGGAGCATCCACGGTGGGTTCTACAGTTGGCTTCCTCTGCTTTTCCCCACCAGGTGAAGACACGCCCTGGGTCCAGCGTGGCCGCCATGGCTGACTGGCCACAAAGGGCTTCCGGTCTCATGACCCACTGTTATGGCTGAGCCCCTGCTAATGTTCTCATTTCTATATGGAACTATCTTACCCATTTAATTAAAGCAGTGACTTCGGTTCCCTTTATGTGTAAAAGGATTGTCTGCTTTTTGGTCTCAGCTTTTTAATCGGTCTACTGTAGTTATCGCTATGGTGCAGTCTACTGTAGTTATCGCTATGGTGCAGTCTTTTAAAATATAATCTCAAGCCGCATTTGCTCAAGAGTTTAATTACTCTGGGAGCACCTTTCAGCCACTCTCTGAAGTCTCTTTTTGATCCCTGTGATAGTTCCACAATTTCCCTTCTGAATTCCTCCTCTGGGTCCTTCATCTTCTTCCTCACTGATACTGCTCTTGCCAAGGTCACAAAGACCTCATTGCTACCCAATCCACTTCTAATCTTATCTTCAGGCCCAGTCTGTAGCACAGGCCTGGCAAACAACTTCTCCCTCGATGCCTGCACCTCGGCTCTCCCGCCTCCCTGTTTCATCTTCCCAGCTTCTTTATAGATTCCCTCTCTCCTCCCGAGTCCTCACATCAGGAGGCTCCTCCAGGTTCTGTCTCAGGTTCATGCTACACGCTCCTTCCTGGTGATCTCTCCTACCCTGTGGCCCTCAGACTGTGACTCACACATCCATATATTCTTCCCAGATCTCTATCCTCAGCACGTAGAACCATCTGCCCAGATGCCCACTGGATGTCTCTCCTGGGACAGCCTGTGGGCGGCTGAACTCAGCATGCCCCCAACTGAACTCAGGTTGTCCCTCTTCCCGACCCCAAACCACTGAGAGAATGGCGCGACCTTCTTTTTAGTTGCTAATTCCAGAAACCAGGAAATCTCCCATACCCCACATCCTACTGGGGTAAGAAATCCTATTGGATTAGCAAAGGCTATTGGATTTATGTCCTAGATAGATTTCATGGCTAGATTGCTCTTTATTCACATGGATGGGCACATACAATGCCAGGCAGCCTCTTCAGTGATAGGGAGATAGAAATACACACACACACACACACACACACACACACACACACACACACACAATGCCAGGCAGCCTCTTCAGTGATAGGGAGATAGAAATACACACACACACACACACACACGTGTGTGTGTGTGTGTGTGTGTACTAATTCAAATTCCACAACCACCTGATGAGGTGTTATTACCCCCATTTTACTAGAGAGATAACTAAAGTTCAGAGAGATTAGTAACTTGTTCAGGGTAGTCCCTCTACCTTATCCCAGTAGGTTGTATCTACCAAGAAGTTCTGTTATCTTCCAGTGTCCCTCAAAATTTATTGTTCATAAAAGGCACTTGAGTTTGTTTAAACTTCAAGCCCTGGTTCATTCTGTCTAGGGTGGGCCGAATGGTGTACGGTTTTTACAAGTTTCCATAATGGAAGTGACTCTAAGATCCTTACATGGTTCTCATTTGATCTCTTAAGGAGATAGGAAAGAGAAATAGCAGGAATGTTTGCTTCTGCGTACTCCCTTCTTTGTGTGACATTTATGTCATTTCCTCCCTCCCTGAGCTTCTGGCACTTTGTCTTGTCTCCCTGACATCTCGAAGCTTCCATTCCACCAGTTTTGATAAGATTGCATCCAGGTTGTCAGAATGCTCAGCTGTAGTTAACCTGAGTCTGGGGGTTTTGATTTCCTTAATGCCATAAAGGGTTCTTTCCCAAATACTCAGCTCTGTCAACATCATCTCGATGCTTTCAAACAAACAACCTTCAGCATCTCTCCCTTGTTTATGGAATAAAGCAAGAAACTGTTTAGCCTGACATTTAAGGCTTTCACACAGTCTCTCTCTAGCCTGTCTTTGGAGCCTTTGCTTATATGGCCTGTGATCCAGCCCAACACAGGCCTTTACTCACCATTACCCAGGCCCCTAGGGCCTCTTTATGGCTCTTTTTCCTTCTAAAATACCTCCTTGAAACGTGTGTCTTCCAGGTCTCTTGTCCAAGCAGCCTTTCCTGATTCCCGTATGGGAAAGTCATCTTTCACCTGTTAGAACCCTCCATTTCTTGGGGCGCCTGGGTGATTCAGTCAGTTGAGTGTCTGACTCTTGATTTCGGCTCAGGTCATGATCTCAGAGTCATGAGATCGAGCCCCATGTGGAGCCTGCCTAGGATTCTCCCTCTCCCCTCTCTGTCTTCCCTCTGCCTCTGCCCCTCACCTCCCCCCTACCTCCACCCCTCCTTCTCTCACTTTCTCACTCATTCTCTCAAAAAAATTAAAAAAAGAATCTCCAATTTCCTTGCCTTTCTCTATGGTACCTGTTGTATTTTACAATGTGATTGGTTGTGGGCATTTCACCTTCTCTAGTGGGCAGGGCTCATGGGTCTTTTTCATTGTGGTTGTGTCTCCAATGGCATCGGCTCACTGCCAGAGGTCCACAGATTAGCTAAAAGATCGGTTTTGCTAAAATCTTGTGTCTGATAAATTCTTTTTCTCTTACATTTTTTTATATTACTTCCCAGTCTGTGTGTGTGTGTGTGTGTGTGTGTGTGCGTGCGTGCCAGCACACTTCTAAATATACTTCTCAGATTATAAAAGGAATGCATGTTCGTCATAGAAAATTTGAAATATACTGAAAAAGCACAGGAAAATTAAATTCATCTGTAATCCCACCACTGACAGGTAATCACTATTAAGATTTACTGTATGTCTCTTTAGAAATTAAATTTATATACAAAATGGATTTGTCTATTTTATGGGTATCTTTACTTTAAAACAAAGTTTAATCTTTCCAAATATGTAGAGGGCTCTTCCACAAACAACTTTTTCCTCCTTCCATCCAAATGCCTTTCTCCCTCGTATCTGATGCCATTGGGTGTGACCTTCACAGGGTCCTTGTCCTGGAGTTCCAGGGAAGTTTTTAGGCAGCATATGAAGGTATCTGCTCTCAGTCGTTATAGATCTGAGACTCTGGAGTAGTGACCGCCACAAGAATAACTTGGCTGGTTTTAAAACTTCCAAATGCTCACCTTTTTCTCTTAAAAGTGGACAAGTTCTGATCTGATAGGCCTGCAGTCACAAATGCCCACAAACTGGATGGCTTAAAACAACAGAAGTGTATTCTCTCACAGTTCTGCTGGCTGGAAATCCAAAATCAACATGACCCCCGGCCATGCTCCTCAGAAGGTTCTAGGGAAAAATCCTTCCTTGCTTATTCCTGCTGCCTGCAATCCTGGCCATCCTTTGGGCTTGTAGCCAGCTCATTCTGGCCTCATTCCAAGGCCTTCTTCCCTGCATCCCGGGTCTGCACCCCCCTGTCCTGTCTCGTGACAACACCAGCTATTTGATCTCAGTCCCACCTAAATCCAATATGACTTCATCTTAACTTACTCAGTCATAGCTGCAAAGACCCTCTTTGCAAATAAGGGCACGTTCTGAGATTCCAAATGGATGTAAATTTGGGGGGACACCATTCAACCCAGTGTGGTTAGCTTCTGCCTTATGGTGTTCTGAAGGGAAGCCTGGGGGAATTTATTTTCTTTCTTGATAACCTTTCCTGCCTGGACTTTTCTCAGATCTTCTTCATTCTTTTATTTTAAAGTTTCCTGTAACTTCTCGGTGTATTTCTCTTTTCATTAATTTTGCCTAAAACATTGCATTTCTTTGATTCTTAGTCCCTGGTCTTATGTCAAAGATGAATATTGTCTTCTGCTCTATCTTCGATTATTGCTCATTTCCCCCTACACACAACAGTAAGAAAGATATTTTTCTCTGTCCTTTATAACTATCTTTTCTTTCTCATTGTTTTTGTTTCATTTAATTCCTTTTCATTGTGGGGAAGAATCTTAAATAAAGAGTATATTTACTGTTGCTGTTTTCTGCAATGAACATTTTGCTTCTCGTCAACAAGGATGTTAATCCTGCATTTGCGTTTTTTGGTCCTCTTTTTTTTTTTTTTTTTTTTTAAACCCTTCCCAAAACTTCATACACCTGAACCAAAGATCATACCTTCTGTCTTATTGAGGACAACAACTAGTTTTCTGAAATTTTATTTTGGTTTCAGAGTAAAAACATGGTGTGCGTTCCTTTCTAGTTTTCAGGACCATCTGTGGCATTTTTTTTTCATAGCTCTCATGTTGGGTTGTTTTGTTTTGTTGTTGTTTTTTTTTAAACAAAATCTCCAAATAAAAACAGAGCTATTTGCACCCTGTATTTTTCAGCAGACAGAATATATGAGTGGCCATCAGCTCTCATTGTCCTTTTGGGTGCTGTAGCTTCTCTGGGCTGACGACCTAAATGGCCAGTGGTTGTGCAGAGCTCCCTGATCAATGTCGAGTGTCTAGCTGGTGTTTATCTTGTAAAGCTCTGCTGGAGGGAGATAGGATGTTCTCCACGCTTGGCTTTGGCTGCTCCAAACCAGTGGTGGCCCGAGAATTTATATGTACAGCTGGGGGTCGGGGGAGGGAGACAGAGAGCATTCTGCTTGGAAGAAGAGTATGGAAGTAATGTATGCTCAGCTCTTGACCTAAGCTTGAGAAAATGGCATCTGTGTGGATTAAAGAATACCATGGAGATTATCACGAGGTTGAATTTTTCCCCCTCAGGCATCATGGCAAAACCGATGTGCTCCCCAGGAAGCCCTGCTCCAGGACTCCTCCGGTCTCTCTCCCTACCTGGGGCGCCAATATGGCGGCAGCTACCTCAAAATGCAGCACCCGTGCTGTGTAAGGATGACTCCCAGTCATCTAATTGTCATTCTTCATATAGATCCATCTTATGGATGGATCCAACGTCTCTCAGCCAAGATGAGACTGCAGGGAGACAGATAAAGTAGCTTGAGCCTGCTGCCAGCCTAGTCTCGTGGAAACTGTTGTGTCTTTGAACACAGAAGGAAAAGAGAAAGAATGTCCTTGGTAGCGAGTGGGTGGTTGAGAGCTGGGGCTTGAGGCAGGGGGCACGAGGACGGGTCGGCAGGACAGGAGACCCATGTGTTGGGAAGTGCGGCATTGACATAACTGACCACAGGCCCCAGCCCGAACATAGACCTAAAACGCCAAAGTGGGTTACAAGTCAGTTCTGTGATGGCCGAACTAGGCCAGTGCGGGTGAGCGCACGTGGGCAGCAAAGCCATGAAGTAAGTGAGGTCATTGGATTTGAGAAAGCAGAGCACGTGAGCTCAGGACAGCAGGTGAATCACTGTGACAGGCGCTGTGTTTGCCGAGATGGTCGCCAGGGTTGATGATGGCAATAAAGAGTCTGGGCCCGGATCTGAGGCCCCGGCGGTTTTCCGTCAGTCAATATCTGTTATCCCGGCTGGAGGACCTTCTGACCAACCCGGTGTTCCAGCTGCCCCGGTCCCCGAGGCTTTTCCCTGGCCCTTGGCACAAGCAGAATAGGATCAGGTGAAGAGAGGGAGAAAGCGTCTCCGGTCCCCACCCCTACTCCTCGCCTCTCCCTGCAGGCAGCGGAAGTGCACCGAGAGTGAGCAGGCCAGGGGCCCGGGAGCTACACTCTCCAGTCAAGCCCTCATTGTACCCAGCTTTAGGCCCATCGACCCCAGCTCCCCGCCTTTTTTTCCCCTTTTTTTTACTGAAGCATAGTTAACATACAGTGTTATATTCATTTCCAGCGTACAGAATACCGATTCAACAATTGTTTTGGATGGAAACATTTATACTTTCTTTCATCCCTTCTGAGCAATGCCTTCGAGGTCAGGTGTGTGTGTGTCTCTGTGGGTGTTTGTGTGTGTCTGTGATTTGCATAGACAGCGTCAGATGGGTCATGTGGTTTAAGAAAAAAAAAAATCTTCTGTTGGAAATCATTTCTCAAAGGTCCTGTACACCTTCCAGAATAAATTTCATTACAGCAACGAAAGCTTCTCCACTCCCCTCCAGGCAGAGTTTGTCTCTTCAGCCTCTGACCTCCCCCAGCACCACGTTCTTGCTACGTTATGGCATTTAACCAGATTGTGTGGTGATTTATCTGTTTATATGTTTGTTTCTCTCCCACCAGGCTCTGGGCTTCCTCCAGGGCAGCGATCAAGCTGCGTTTGTCTTTCTAAGCCCAGCGGTTAGCGCAGGTTCTGAAAAATAGGTTCTCGCAAATGTTTGCTAGATAGACAAATGTTGAAGCAGAGCTTCCAAGCATTTAAATTCAGCATTAAAAAGTTTAATCGTACTAAGTCTAATAATCAGAGCATTTTATATTCATCATGTTGTTACTAGTATTAGTGTGTGTTGTCATGACATTTGTTGAGCATTCCCGATGTCCAGGCCCTGTTCTAGGCCCATTACATATTTTCTATTATTGAATGTTCTCCATGGGCCTAGAAGTGGCTATAATCATTGTCCCTATTTTAGAGACCAAAGAAGCCAAAATTTAGAGAGGAAAAATTAAGTGATTTGCCCAAGGTCCCATGACTACTAAGTATAGAACTGTAATTTGAACCTGAGCAATTGGGTGTCAAAATCCACACCCAGAACCCCTCTTTGTAAAGAAAGGAGATGGGGAAGGGAGGGTGTAGACATTTGAAATATTATTTTTCTAAGATGTACTTTTTTTTTTTTTAAAGATTTTATTTACTTATTTGACAGAGAGAGAGAGAGAGAGAGAGATGACAAGTAGGCAGAGGGCCAGGCAGAGAGAGAGAGGGAAGCAGGCTCTCCGCGGAGCAGAGAGCCCGATGTGGGGCTCGATCGCAGGACCCTGAGATCACGACCTGAGCCGAAGGCAGAGGCTTTAACCCACTGAGCCACCCAGGCGCCCCTCTAAGATGTACTTTATATTAAATTTTTGAGATTTTTTTCTAGGTCAGAATACTGTTTCTGTGATTTATGTACCTGGCCGTGACCTCTGTAGAGTGCATGGTAACAGAGGTCACGGGGAATCCTAGCACTGCTTTAGAATGGTAACGGACACCAGCCCGAAGAAACAAAGCAATTAAGTAAAAAGAGCCTTTTGTTTTTGAAAAATTACATATTCATATTAACCTAGGAAATATTCTCACTTAATCGCCTATAATATTAAATGAATAATAGTCTTATTTACAGTAGTTAATGAATAACATCTTATGCTTCCTGGTTTTTTTTTTCTTTTAATTTGTTAAGTCATACAACTGGATATAATTGCTTGGATAGTACTTTTTCCAGAAATAAAACATCTGATACATTGAACACAGCTTAGTGTTAAATGAATCCGTTACACTTTGGCTGAGTTTGGACCAAAGCCTCAAGATGTGAAATTACCAAGAATTTCCACCATTTTTAGCGTATTTAAGTGACTCTCAGAAACCGGTTTGATCGCGGTCACCCTGAATGGCCTCCGTGCCCAGCCTCTCTCAGCACTTTCTGTGACAATGGAAATTTGTGATTCGAGCTGGCCTGCCGAGTAGCCACATGACAGCATCGAGCACCTGAATGTCGATGGTGCTACTGAGGAATTGAGTGGGGCTTTTTTATTTTATGGTAAGGAACCTAAAATTTAAATGGGGCTCCTGGCTGCGGCACCAGACAGGGGGGAACTCGGAAGGAATCCCTCACGAGGCAAATGATCATTTGATTTGCCTCCTCTCTCTCTCTCTCTCTCTCTCTCTCTCTCTCTCGCGCCCACAGTCTTCCTCAGCACCACCCTTCCTTTGGTGGGTAACTGAGTCAGAGATGTCAGACAAGATAAAGGAAAATCAAATAAAAACCCTGCCCTCTTACTATTACTGATGTGATGCTTATGTTAACACTCTGTCAGTG
Organism: Procyon lotor; assembly: GCA_028646535.1. Classification (NCBI taxonomy): domain Eukaryota; kingdom Metazoa; phylum Chordata; class Mammalia; order Carnivora; family Procyonidae; genus Procyon; species Procyon lotor. The sequence continues at coordinate 71,246,828 of CM053615.1, forward strand.
AACTTCTGCGTCAAAACAAATGAAAAAGGATTGTGCTACTCTCTTCTTTGAGGGAATGTTCCACTGCGCTGCCTCTCTGTGAGGGAGTGGGCTGTCCTGTGGGGGTGGGGCCCTCGCCTCCCCCGCCCCCTCTGTGGGGCCGGGTTCTCACTACTGCCCCAGTTCTACAAGCAGTTACTGGTCCCTCGGGTTTCTTTCTCTTCGGAAACCAGTTTTCATCCTGTGTATTTTTCTGGAAAATGTCCATCTCGTGGAAGGTTCTGATAACGCTTGCACCGTCTCAGGTAGCGTTCTGTTATGCTTTAGAAAAAATCTCTTTCTTCTTAGCAGGTATGTTTTCCTTTTTATCACTCTGTATTCATGTTTGTCCTTTGCCTTTTAAAATCAGACTTGCTGGTGATTTCTTGGAAGTGTTTATTGATTGTACTATCTTTTTGAATTTCTAATTTCACTCTGATCTTTTATCGATTCCTTCCCCTTCCTTTCCTTGGGAATTGTTCATTGCTCTTTGTGCTATCTCCTGGAGGAAAAGTTGAGGCACCTTCCCCACCTAAAGGGCCTCGCTCCCCACGTGCCACCCGAGACTTGGACCCACCTTCAAGTGGAGAGAATTAATTCAAGCAGCCACCTTAAGGGAAATGGGTCTGGCCCTGTGTCCAGGACATCCATCCCCATAGAAGATGGCAAGTGTGTGTCTGGTGGCAGCCGGAACCCTGTACCACACCGAAGAGCCGGGGCACACGGCCTCTAGGACGTTCGGATAGGTGCTGGTAGACAATCTTTCGTTCCTGAGTCAAATCTTCCAACAGAGGTGAGGGTTTCCATTTTCTATAGCTTTAGTTGGCCAGATCACAGGTATGAGGAATAATAGAAAATTACTGACAGAAACAGGTTCTCTTCTGTATTAAAAGGATTTTTTATCCCCCCTGCGTTGTTATCTTCTCATCCCCAAGGTCACCTCTCACTTGGGCTGGCGTGCTCGTCCTCGGCAGGCCCCGGCCAGCGTGGTGCCCGGTGCTTTACGTAGCCAGCTGCCCGAACTGGCTGTGAGGGGGAGCCCCGGACTGCCATTTAGCCAGCCGGCGCCGGGTCACTCTGCCGGCGTGACCCGTGAGTCCAGCTCCGGCCCAGCTCCGGCCCTAGCTCCGGCCCTAACCCCTGCGCTCCGGCCCTAACCCCTGCGCTCACCTCAGACAGGCGCTGTTGGCAGTCGCCCGGGGTGCTCGCCGGACGTGCTGGGTCTGATTCCGTTACCGGCAGCCTGACTTGCCCTTGCACAGGGTGATTCGGGTTATTTGGTCCGTCCTTCACGCTGGTCGTTCCTTTATGATAGACCTGGCAGAATGTCCTTGAAATTTCTTGCGTGAGTCACAAACCTCTGGTTTCCAGGGCTGTGTACATCTTACCCCGAATTTTAGATTCCTTTGGTCATTTCAGTAGGAATTTGGCCTTCACTTAGTCACGTATTTCTTACTCAGTAAGCGTGTAGTGTCTATCCAGTGTCAGACAGCGTGCTTCATCTGGAGATGCGGTGGTGAGAAAAACAAGCCATCACGGTCTCCGTGGGGCTTATCATTGGGGCGCAGGGGAGCACAGGAGGAGAATGGGCATGAATCACATAGTCACACAAAGAAATGTAAATCACAACTCCCAGGAGAGCTCCCAGCACTGAGGTCAGCTAAGTCCCCTGCAGTAGAGACGGGCAATGAACACCGAGGAGGAAAAGGAGTTCTTTAGGGGAAGATGGGAGAGGGCCTTGCGGGCAGGGGAGTGCCCTGCACACGGGTCCCCTGGTGAGAAGGAGCAGGGTGCTGGGACAGAGGTGGGACTGTGGGACAGTCGAATTTGTAGTTTGCCAAAATTGCCCCACGGTATGAGGATCGGGGCGGAGATGGTGGACGGGTGCCTCAACCCGGTAGGAGGCAGGTGCGGCCATCCAGGTGAAAGATGACAGTGACATGAGTGCAGATGGTGGTGGCGGAGATGGGAAAGGGGTGAGTGTCAAACATGTCAGCCTCAAGCCCAAGTTCTGTGCCTGTGGGCTTCAGAGCAGAAGGAGCCAAAGCCCTTCCAGCCATCAGATCGTTAAACGTGTTCTTCCTTTCTGCTTCTTGAGGCTTTGAAGCAAAAGAAGCAATTAACTTCTTGTTCTAATGTCACCACAGGAAAGGGCATTAATACCTCTGCTGGGCAGTATCTGGAAGGTAGTGGTGGACATTGGATTTTCGTTCGGTGAATGAAGGAGGGAATCAGTGAATGACTGTGAGCTCTCCTCCCAGGCCTTTGAGTCCTAGTTGAGACTAGCTATGGTGAAGACTGTATCCACCACCCTCTTGATTCAGGGGAGCACATGCCTCCCCTCCCCCCCCCGCCCCCCGGTCTCTTGATGCATCAGGTGTCTTAGTTGGTGGCAGCTCTTTTCTCTCCAGATAGGACCTCAGAATAATTCTTCCAAAGCCCTTGAGGCAGCCTACGCCAAGAACACTTGACTTCAAACCTATTTGCTATAACCTGTATTTTAATATTTTAACAGACTGTGAGTAGAAGCTCACAAGCAAAGAGGAAACTGATACCGAGTCCTCTGTGCTTCCCCCATGAAAATGGCAATGACCCCGGGAGACCCTCATTCATCTTGCTCTTTTGAGCACCGGCCTCTCTAAACAAGGAAACAATCCACCAGACCTCACTTCTGACATCAACTGCAGAGTACGGGGTTCCCAGGGCCGCTCTCAGGTTCCATAATTTGCTAGAAGGGGACTCTCAGAATCTAGTGAAAGCTGTTAGGCTTACTTATGGTTTATTACGACGAAAGGATACAGGTTAAGATCAGCCCAGGGAACAGACACATGCGATGAATCCAAGAGAGTTTCAAATGCAGAGCTTCCCGGTTGTCCTCTCCTGGTGGGCTCACGGCCAGCACTAACCCTTCCTGGCAATGACATGTGACAGTATACGCACTGGCAAGGCTCACCTGGGTCGTAGTGTCCAGAGGTAGCCGGTAACCCCTTGCACCCCTCGCCCACAGGTCAGGGTATTCTCTTGTGTGGCTCAAAGACCCCGGTAAACAGACATTCCTGCGGGACATTCCCAGGGCTTAGAGAGGACCTCTCAGGACCCAAGGGCAAAGGCCAGACCTCTCTGGGGCAGGGCTAACTTCTTTACCACACGGTCCCTGTTGCTCGTCTTCGGTTAATCAAACATGTAATAATCTGATGCCATCAACAGCTAAACATATACATGACAATATTTTTATGTGTTTTTAGAAATGATTTTGCAGGATAAAATTTAGGTTGAAAACCTGGGTCACTAGGATGTGACTATGGCTGGTTATTTTACCTTCCTCTGCCTCAGTTTCCTTATTGGTAGATGAGAGCAATGATGGTGCCCACCCGTGTTGCTCTTTTTTTTTAAAGATTTTATTTATTTATTTGACAGAGAGAGAGATCACAAGTAGACAGAGAGGCAGGCAGAGAGAGAGGGGGTAGCAGGCTCCCCTGCCGAGCAGAGAGCCTGATGTGGGGCTTGATCCCAGGACCCTGAGATCATGACCTGAGCCGAAGACAGAGGCTTTAACCCACTAAGCCACCCAGGTGCCCCCCGTGTTGCTCTTTTGCGAGTTAAATGAGAGAATGCTTGTGAAGGCTGGAACGGTGCACGGCTTCTAGAAGCCCTCAATAAATATTACTTACTATTTATATTTTTCGTGGAAATGATTTATCAGCCTTTTGCAGATAATTTCCCTTGGGAAGTTTTGTAGAGTTTCCCCGTGATTTTTTTTTTCCATTTTCACACTTTCATATCTCTTACGAGTGAAAATAGGAGATAATCACCTTTCTTAAGAAATCGTGTTATTGGGGTGCCTGGGTGGCTCAGTCGTTAAGCGTCTACCTTCGGCCCAGGTCATGATCCCAGGGTCCTGGGATCGAGCCCCACATCGGGCTCCCTGCTCGGCAGGGGGCCTGCTTCTCCTGCTACCATTCCCTCTGTTTGTGTTCCTTCTCTTGCTGTGTTTCTCGCTGTCAAATAAAGAAAATCTTTTAAAAAAAAAAAAATCGTGTTATTTGTTTTACCAGGTAAGTCTTGAGTTAGAGAGGTAAGAAATGTCCTCCCCCAGGGCAAGCGCATTCGAATCAGTCTGGGAAATGGAAATTCTTGGCAGCTCTTGGCTACAAATCGTGGGCAGATTTAAAGGTTAAAAAAAGACATGTCATTCTCCCAAGTTGCTACTGAGAAATCCAGGAGATTTGGGAGAAAATAAGTTAAATCTCGAGTCAGTAATTTTAGGGCCGATGCGCCAAGCCCCGATGTAAGTCACCTCATCCTCCCAATGAGCTCCTTGAGGACTGTCTATTTGCAAGCATCGCGTTGCCAGAGCTCAAATAGAGCCCACCTGCCTTGGAAGGGGCTAATTGGCCTTTTGGAGACCATTTAAAACCGAATGAAGCACAAGAGCTTTCTGTGATGTTAGCAGAGCCTTGAGCTCGTGCCAGCCATTAATTGTTTTTCGGGCTTTCCTGTGAAGACGGCCGAACTTGAGACTTGGGCTTTCGGTTTTGCCATCTGTGAGCTGCGCTTGTCCACACGTGACGCGTATTAAGATTGTTTTTCCAGGGAGCATCGTTTTGATATTTCTCGGGCTTGGAATATGTTCACATTTAGATTGTATTGAAAACGTTCACATTTAGATTTGATGCACTTGTTTTCCTACTCTCGCGGGTTAGGGGGGCCTCACTCTGCAGCTTCCTGAAGACTGTGGAGACCAACCTCGTGAGGGCTTGGCTGACAGAGCTTCAGAAAGCCCGTTAGCTTCTGGGCCGGGCCCTCCAGCTGTCGCTGGATTTGGCTGACCTGTAAGACAGAAGCAGACAGACAGAAGAGGCTTTGCCCATGGCGGCCCAGCTACCTAACTGATTGCTCTCTTGTCCCCTAGCTTATTTCCAGCGATGCTGATGGCGCCATCCAAAGGGCTGGAAGATTCAGAGTGGAAAATGGCTCTTCAGATGAGGTAAGGAAGCTCCACTCCCTGTATTGTCACCAAGCACACGATTATAGCTCCTGGGTTATAGCACTGAACAGTTGGTGATGCTCATTACTGCACAAGACTTGCCAAAATGCAGCCTGGGAAGGACTTGGTGGAGCTCTTCGGAGCTTGACCAGAAGCAGACATGAAGGGAAAATACCGTTATTCTCTGTATGGAAGGTGCTATTAATAGGGTGCTGCATAGGGGCGCCTGGGTGGCTCAGTGGGTTAAGGCCTCTGCCTTCGGCTCAGGTCATGATCTCAGGGTCCTGGGATCGAGCCCCGCATCGGGCTCTCTGCTCAGCGGGGAGCCTGCTTCCCCCTCTCTCTCTGCCTACCTCTCTGCCTACTTGTGATCTCTCTGTCAAATAAATAAATAAAATCTTAAAAAAAAAAATAGGGTGCTGCATACTCTTTCAAAGGTCTATAATAAAGCCAGGAACATTACAGTGGTCTGCCAGCAGTGGGACCGAAGAAGAATTCACAGCCAGGTCACCCTTTGTGGGTGGCCCCAGAAGTTCAGCTCTCCCTCTTTGCCAAGCTGCTCAGCTCAGCATTGTCCTACAAGCAACACAGGGTCCAGGAGAGAGATATAAAAGTTACTATAATTATCAAATGTCATCTTTATTCAGGGAAGACACCAGGAAAGGTGTCCATCCACCATCCCTGGGTCCAAGCCCTCTTTCAGGGGTCCCCTGGTCTTCCCTGCTGCTGGCCACAGGGACTCAACTTGTTTGTGTTGTCCTTCAGACTTCCTCTGCCCACTCTGCCCCTTGAGGTCTACCCTCCAAACTGCAGAGTGTGGCATGAGCCCCAGTGTTTTCCATTTCTGCTACCTCCCTGAGAGTGGGCCGTCAGAGTGCTTTGGCTCCCCCGCCCCAGCTTTGGTGTCAGACAGGCCTGGGTACACGTTTTCGCTCCCCCATCCTCTAATTGTATGATCCTGGGCAAGTAACCCAGCCTTTCTGAGCCTCGGTTTCTTCATCTATAAAATGGGTAGTGTCTCAGGATTATTAAACAGAGTCAGTGAGCCAAGCTTGTAAAGCAGTCAGCACTGTGCCCGCCATATTGTAAGCAGTCGGGAAGTGACAACAGGAAGTGATGATGGTGGGATCGTTAACATAACCACTGCTCTATTGCTAGCCTTGCTTTCCCGGCCACCTCCTTGATCAGATCCTTGGGGAAGGGCTATGGAATTAACTTGAAAGTCCACAGCATTTGGGAAGTTATTTCTCATCTTCAGCTTTGGCCTTAACTTCCCATACCCAGACATAGGACCTTCGCCATTGCTCTGTGAGGTATGAGGAGGCCGTCCCCTCTTAGGCTGGACTCCTGAAGAGGTGCCCACGTACTTCTCATCCACAGTGATGTCAACTGAGCCACACAGAAGAACAAACTCCCTGAGGAATTTGCTTCTGAAGCCTGGAAACAGCCCTCCCCAAATTTCAGGAGCCCAACTCCTAAAATGAGACGGTCTTAGCACCACAGACTTGGGCAGCCTGCTGTGTGCCAGGAGCTAAGCCAGGAGTGGCAATACCGAGTCCTCATTTTCCTGTGCTCAGAGAGCGAGCAGCCACCATGCTGAGTTTCTACTTTAAGGGAGTCCTTAAGTGCCAGGGACCCCAGAGGTTGCTGTACTTCAGGACATCCTTGTGCTCCCGAAATTTTTGCAAAACTTTAGCCCAGCGTGAGCGGAGCAAAGTGTGTGAGACTTCCCCCACCCGTGTAAGCAGAGCTTGGTTGGCAGCAGGAGGAGAGCCACCTTCTCTCCCTAAGAAAGACCTAAACGTGGCCCTAGGATCCCCGAACACTCCTCGCCCGGCTGTGTCCCCTGGCCCTGTCCCATCCCAAAGGACATGTTCTGGACCCAGTCAGGGATTAGAAATCGCCTCTGGATGATCGTGGGCAGGAGCGGCTCTGGAGTCAGACTGCCTGAGTTCAGACGGTGAGTCCACAACTCACCAGCGTGGTGACCGCGGGCAGTTCACTTAACATCTCTGAAACCGTTCAGTGGAGTTATTGATTTCACAAATCACTGTGGTCTCTTGTGTCCAAAACATAGTCTCGTCTCAGATCGCCTCTCTGGGAAATAGGATATCTAGGCTCAAATACTGTTTCAATTTTGTTTCTACCAGAGCCACCGAGCGTGAGTGCTCTGCGGGAGCACCATGGCTGGCTTTTCTATTAATGGTCTTCCGCTAAAAGCCCGAGGCCAGTGTTAATATTCACCCTGATAAAAGACCCAAGTGCACGTGATACTCAGAGGGAAACCAAGCCGGCTTGCTCGGACTCCCTTAAAGCCATCCGTGCATTAGAAGGGACAGTATTTGTAGCTGCTTAAAATTTTTTAAGTGCATGAAGAAACAGATTGCAAAGTAATTTCATTACTGGGTTATTTCTCCTTTTATTATTGCATTTTAAGTGTTCTTTATACAGTATAGATCCTAGACCCTCATCAGATCTGTGATTTGCAAAAATCCTCCCCCATTCTGCAGATTGCTTTTTCACTTCCTTGATTGTGTCCTTTGAAGCACAGACGTTTTTAAATGTAATGATGTCTCCTCTACCTCGCTTTTCTTTTTTCTGCTCGTGCAGAAATTTTCGTGTCCTTTCTAAGCAGCATTGCCTAGTTCAAGGTGGCTCAGTCACTTTGTACACTTACTGTTCCATTGAAGACAGTGTCGAATTTGCCTTGCTTCCTTTCCAGTCAGTATAATGGTTTTACCATCTGTGGCAGATCATTTCACTATGTGACGTTGCTGGGGCTCTCTGTAGTGTGATTTCACCAGGGAGCGGCCTTCTGTGTGTCCCTCTGTGCGTGGCCGCTGAACAGTGTGCTGGCTTTGTTCTTGAAAACGAATTTTTAGGATTAATAGGAGTCCCAGGCTGAGTCTCCTTTTGGTAGGACGAGTTAGATCATGATTTAAAATAAGAAATGCCTATTTGGTCTTTTTCTCAGTCAATTCACAAAAAAAACCTGTGAATTTCCAAAGTGTGGAGAGTGATCAGTGTGTCTTTTCCCATGTTAATGAAGTGATTTTTGGAAAACCCCTCCGGATGGGGGCTGGTCCCCAGAGGAACCGCACATACAATTACAAGGTTAGAACTTCAGGCCCACCCCTGACCTCCAACCTTGGGGGGAAGAGAAGTCCTGAAGATTGAGCTCAGTTGCCAGTGGCCAGTGAGTTTATAAAGCATGAGCTAATCAATGATTTAATCAATCAAAGCCTCCATAAAAACCCATGGGACAGGGGTTCAGAGAGCTTCTGGGCTGGGGAACACGGGGAGATTTGGGGAGTGTGGCACACCCCAAAGGCATGGAAGCTTGGAACCCTTCCCCACGCTTTGCCCCGTGCCTCTTTTCCTGAGTTATATCCTTTTATAATGAATCTGGTTAGTAGTTAATCCAGTAATCTAGTTAGTAAAATGTTCCTCTTGAGTTCTGTGAGCCACCCCAGCAAATTGGGGGGTCATTGGAGCCTCTGATCTATAGTTGGCTGGCCAGAAGCACAAGTGGAATGAGCCCTCCCCCTCCGCCTGTGGGACACGAGACTATCTCCAGGTAGATGCTGTCAGAACGGACTTGAGTTTTGGAACACCCGGCTGGTGTCGGAGAAACGCTTGGTGGTGTGGGGTAAAAACACATATTGGAATTGATGTCAGAATCGGAGGGAGCGTTTGCATTTTCTCTTGCCAGACACCGTAAACTAAATTCCCAGCAGGAGACTTTCCAAACCAGCCTGGTGATGCCGAACAGAGCTGCGGGTTCCTGTGGAGGCTGCCTTGCGGGCACAGTACCTCAGACTCTCTCCCAGCTCAGTTCTCCTCAGCACTGACAACCTTCCCTGGAGCCTCTAGGGCCCAGGGCGTCTCTTTGGGTTCACCTTTTCCTTGAACGTGTACCCCTTTGGGTCCCCAGCATAATTGGGGGGGGTCTCTTATTACACTGACCTGCTTCAGTGGGTCTGGGGGTTTGCTGCTTTGCCCTCTGGCTGCACGAAGCCACCAGAACTCAGGTTTACTCTTGCCCAGATTGACAAATATCCTCAAGCTAAAAAAGATGTCCAGGGTCCTCCTGACCCTGTGGGTTCCCACTTGCCACTGTTTGGGCTGGCATTTCCGGACTAGGTATCAGGTCCCCAGGTCACCTTCTGTCCCACTTGGCTGTAAAGTCAGGGGTTCCCGCGACCCTCCTCCTCCAGTTTAATAATTTGCTAAAAATGACTCATAGAATTTAGGAGGGCACTTCACTTGCTGTCACCAGTTCCTTACAAAGGATACAACTCAGGAGCGGCCAGACGGGAGAGATGCCCAGAGCAAAGTACTGGGGGGCGAGGGCGGGCACGGAGCTCCCACACCCCTGCTGGGAGGACCACCTCCCAGCACCTTCCTGGGTTCGCCAAGCGGGAAGCTCCTTGCTCTCCACCATGGAGGGGTTTCATCACAGAAGCACGATGGAGCAAATCATTGGCCACTGACGATTAAGTCAGTCTGCAGTCCCTCCTCTCCCACAGGGTTCACCGCGGGGCTGAAAGGTACAAGCTTCTGACCCAGGCTTGGTCTTGCTGGCACGCGGTCCCATCCTGAAGCTCTGGAGAGACCCAGCAAGAGGCACCTCGTTAGAACAAAAGGCACTCCTGTCACCCTCATCATTCAGGACATCCCAGGCTTCTTTTTACTGGACAGAATTCATCTGTCTCTATTTTCCACTCAGAGTTTCTATTTACATTTTCTGTGAAGGCTTCACCCTCTTCACCACAGTGGGCCTCAAGCGTTCCGGGACCTCTGCCACTTTCCTCCTAGGATGTGGACTCCCTTCCACTCATCGTCATCCTTACTGCTGCTCCTGGGCCGCAGGGGAGCTTGTTAACGTTAAGCCGAAGTGGTCAGAACTGAATTCGGGGCTCCAGCGCACCCCACACAGCGACAGGGCGGAGTAGGCTCGTCCCCTTCCTTGCCAGGCATGCTCTCTTCTTACAAAGCCAGCAAGTCATCTCGAACCTTCAACGTGCTGCCCCTCACCCCAGTCTTCCTCACGACAGAGTGGAGACAGTTTTGGAGTCAAACAAACTTGGGTTCGGGCCTCACTCTATCACTTAACCAGGTTATGACTCAACTTCTCGGACCCTCAGTCTCCTGATGGGTAAAAGGGTGGAGATTCCTGCTTTGTAGCACCTGGCCTTCTCCATCCTGTACTTAGGCAATTTGGATTTGTCCCCAAACGTAGGATTTTCCGTTGTCCATACTAAATTTAATCTCATCGGTGTGTCCATGATTGCTGATTGTCAAGAAGCTTTTGTGGTTTTTTGACATCTTGATTCTGTCACCTGTCCTATTAGCTAACCCACCAAGAAGCCTTACATTGCCTTCAGATGTGCTTTCCCTGCCATCTGTGTGCTCATTCAGATTATTAATTAAAATGAGTGTGACCCCCAGTGGATCACCGGAGACCTCCCTTCCAGCTCACTTGTATGTACCAATTAGGATATTGTAGAGCAGAGGGACAATCTTTCAGCTTTTTATAAATCAATCTTCCTTCGTGTGGGAGGATTCTCTTATACACTGTTGGATATGTAAACGAGCACAATCTTTTGGGAGGGCAATTAGCAATAATTAAAAATGCACACACCATTTGGCCAGTAGTTCTACTGCTAGAATGTGTATTGTAACATCATTTAGAATAGAAGAAAAACCAAAACCCACCTGGAAACAACTTCGGTTTCCATCAGTAAAGGAGGAATTACATAAATTACATAAATTATGATACATTTATACAATAGAATGCATAGTAGCTATTAGGAAGAATGAAGCAGTAGTGTATGTAATACCATAGAAAAATGTTTAGGGTACAGTTAGACCTAAAAGCAAGTTCCAGAATGATTAGGGTATGTCATGCATTTCCTTAACAGACGAAAAGGTCAATAAGTTTGTCAATACGCAAGAAAGTTTCTCAAAGGATACACAAGAATTAAGCAGTAATTGTTTCAAGAGAATGGAAATGGCAGGTCAGGAAAACGGTCAGAGAACCTGGACTTGCCACAGCAGGCCCTTTCATGCCGCTTACAGATTTTACGTATCTCTACTCAACTGTAGTAGTTAATTTTTCTAAAAACCTGCATGGTCGTTAAAAAGAACAAGGTAGATCTAAATGTACTGACATAGAAATCTTTCCAAGATAATTTTTTTTTCTTAATTTTATTTATTTAATCTCCACATCCACCATGGGGCTCGAATTCACGACCCCGAGATCAAGAGTTGTGTGCTCTTCTGACTGAGCCAGCCAGGTGCCCCCTAAGATATTTTCTTTAAAAAAATCAAGTTTCAGTGGGATAGCTCCACTAGCATCCCATGTATGAAAACAAATTCTACCTGTATATGGATAACAGATTCCATGTGTATACACATATATGTGTTTGTTATGAATATATGTGTATTGCGGACATGAATGTGAACTTGTGGGCACGTATGTATACAGCAAGCACACCTTTGTAAATGCATACAAAGGTCTGAGACGATCCACACCAACCTGGTAGAACGGTTATCAAAGGAAAAGGACGCGCACAGGGACACAGAGGATGGGAAGAGACAGATTTTACTTTGTGTGTGGTTTCACTTTTCTCAACCAGCTTATATTTATTTGCATTTGCAATTCAAAAGTCTTTAGTGTATGTTTTTTTTTTAAATCCTTCTTCTTTACTGCCAGCATTCTCTGAGCAGTTTAAACCTAGAAACTAAAGTCCATTTAAATGCATTCTCCCATTAATTGAGCTCACTCCGGAAAAGATTCTGAAAACTCCCAGGTGTTATGTAAAACTAGGGGTCTCATCAGCAGTCCTAGCGTGCGGCGCAGATTCCTTGCTTCAAGTCCAACACTAGCAAACATTCAGATAAAGTGAGGGTGTTATATGTGGATTTTGATTACATGCTCCTCAAAATATCCTGGCCAGATTCGTTCAGTCCTCCTCCTTCACATCCCACAAGTATAAATGGCGTAACAAGATAAAATAAAATAAAAAAGACAGCGGCTCAGTCGGTTAAGCATCCCACTCTTGGCTTGGGCTCAGGTCATGATCTCAGGTTCCCTGCTCATCAGGGAACCCATTTCTCCCTCTGCTCCCCCACGCTCATGCTCCCTCTCAAATAAATCTTTTTTTAGTATTTTATTCATTTATTTGTCGGAGAGAAAGAGTACACAAGCCGGGGGAGCAGCAGGCAGTGGGAGAAGCAGGCTCCCCGCTGAGCAAGGAGCCTGAGGTGGGACTCGATCCCAGGACCCTGGGATTCTGACCTGACCTGATGGCAGATGCTTAACCGACTGAGCCACCCAGGCGTCCCTCAAATAAATAAAATCTTTAAAAAAAACAAAAACAAAAAAACAATGAAGGCAACAAGGAACTTTTGTGGGCTTTGGAATTTGATGCAGGGATGATTCAGGATTTCTTAGTCTCGGGCCTCATATAACACTGTGGGCATGTTCAGGCATGTCTGCAGCATAGAAAAATTCGAATTTATTACTCTTCACAATATCTTTCAGCGAACGTTTATCTAAAAGGGCATGAAACAACTATGAGCGTCCGCAGCATTAATCTTTAGTTGTTTGGCAGATGTGCCCGTCAGGGTATTTCCTCCAAACTTGCTCGTTAATGTCAAATGAAGTGTTTCTGGTGTTATTGTCACCTTAAATGTTGTAGACATAGTTTCTCTATCTCTGAAGTCCTCTGTAAAATAGATCGTACTTAAAAGACTTAAAGCTTATTGTAAAATTAAAGCCACAATTAGGCCTACTATGCCCACCCCAGAACCGCTAAAAGGAAAATGCCTGAAAGGCTAAGAGCTGGTCAGAGGACAGGGAACTCTCCACATCGGGCTAATAGTGTAAGTTGGTACATCCCCTTTGGAAGTTTCGCAGTATCTACTAGAACTGAGGCTCTGCCTCCTCGGGTCCCAGGCTGTGCCCAGGAGCAAGGAGTGCTTGTGGCCCCCAAAAGACAGATACAAGACTATTCACGTGACTTTATTCTTCATGACCCCAAACTGGAGACAGCACATAGGTCCATCAGCCGGAGGATGAATACATACACTGGGGACTAGCCACATGGCAGTGGGAGAGAGTGAACTTGTTACGTCCCCAACATGGATGAACGTCGCAGACGTAGTGCCAAAGGACAGGCCTGACTCAAATGAATACACACGATATGATTTCATTTCTTTGAAGTTCCAGAGCAAGCAAAACGAATCGTGGTGCTAGAAGTCAGGGCAGTGGTTACCTTTCACGGTATGACTGGGCAGGAGAGGGAAGGAGCCTGCTAGGGTACTGAAAATATTTTTTTTCTTTCTTTCTTTTTTTTTTTTTAAAAGATTTTATTTGTTTATTTGACACAGAGAGAGAGATCACAAGTAGCAGAGAGGCAGGCAGAGAGAGAGGGGGAAGCAGGGTCCCTGCAGAGCAGAGAGCCCGATGTGGGGCTCGATCCCAGGACCCTGAGATCATGACCTGAGCCGAAGGCAGAGGCTTTAACCCACCGAGCCACCCAGGTGCCCCTGAAAATATTTCCTATCTTGATCCAGGGAGTGGTTCCAAGGGTGTCTACATATTTTAGGAATCATTATTATTCACTCAAGATTTGTGCCCTTTTCTGTTCGCTTCTGGCACTTACCATCAGAAACCGGAGTTCATTTTTGGAGTTGCTCTGGCATGTGGGGAGGGCGCTTTTTGTTGTTTCTTTGCTTTCATCTCCTTTCTTTGTCAGTTTCTTTGTTCTTGTCTTTACACCTCATCAAACGTGATTTTAACAAGGGACAGGAAGTGTCTCACTCTGCAAGACTCCCAATTTTTTTGATGTTGGGATCCCCCCCATTTTAGTTAAGGATTCAGTGAAGACAAAAGTTAAGTAGATAGCTTTTTGATCATTAAAAAAAAAAAAAAAGCCTCATAATTGAGACTTTGTACTTGACAGAGATTTGGGGCACGCCACCGGCCAGAGTCCCATCTGTGACTTATGAGATGGTCCTCCGATGTTAGTCCATCCTGCAGTTGCTCACGTTCAGACCTCAGGGAGGAGAGAGGGCAGACTCCGTGCTTCAGAAGGTCCAGAATGTGGGGGTCAGCTTTTATGTCCTTCGACCCCCCTGGCAGTCTGTGAAGCCCGTAGACCCTTTCTCAGAATATTTTTGAATGTGTAAAACAAAATACACAGGATTCCAAAGGAAAACAGTTGTGTTGAGATAGTTACCAGAGGGGCACCTGGGTGGCTCAGCCTGTTAACGCTTCTGACTCTCCATTTCCGCTCAGGTCCTGATCTCGGGGTCATGAGATCGAGTCCTGCATCGGGCTCACGCTCAGCACAGAGCCTGCTTAAGATTGTCTGCCTCCCTCCCCCACCTCTGCATGCTCTGTCTAAAAAAAGGAAAAGAAATAGTTACCAGATGGATTTTTTAAACCTAGTTTGTGATACAGTAATATATATCCTTTTTTAAAAAATCAGTACATTAAATAACAAATCCAGCAGCTGGGCTCACAACTATTACAGTTTTGAACCGTGAAGATTGTAAACAGTATTCAAGATATCTGCAGCCACTAGAGTGAGTTCTGAAAATATCTGTGATTTGTGTGTGTGTGTGTGTATGTGTGTGTGTGAGAGAGAGAGAGAGAGATGGTTACCAGGACTGTTAGTTCTACTGTAGTTTTGTTTTGTTGTTGTTGTTGTTGCTGTTTTTGACATACATTTGTAATTGAAAGAAACACATTTTTTAAAAAAGATTTTATTTTTAAGTCATCTCTGCATTCAACTTAGGGCTTAAACTTACAGCCCTGAGGTCGGGAGTCTCATGCTCTACCGACTGAGCCAACCAGATGCCCCAAGAAACACTACATTTTTGTTAGAAGTTAGGGAAATAAAGATTTTTTTTTTCCTTGACCCACGCCCATGCCCTCCCTGGATTCTTGTAGAACCCCTTGGCATAGAGTGTTGCTTTTCAAAGTTTAGTGTTTCTCATTGTCACCTGGGATGCTTGTGAAACTAAGATTCTCGGGCCCCACCTGCCGAGATCCTGAGGAGGAGGTTTAGAATGGACCCGGGGGATATTTTAACAAACCTAGAAGCACAGAGCCAAGACCTGGTGCTGTGCCTTCAAGTCTGGAAAGCCCCAGAGGCCCGAGTTCCTGGTTCCTTCAGAGTCTCCTCTCCAGGCTCTGCTGATGGTGTCTAGGATCTCAGGCCTTGGGACAGTGGCACCAACCACAAGTGGCATCTGACTGGTGAAGGCCAGGTGCCTGAGCTGGATCCCACCCTTGTCTGGTCAGCTGATGCCTGAGGCTGCCTGGTGGACCCCGAGGTCATGCCACAGCTGCACGCGGCCCCATGGCCTAGTGGACTGTGGATCGGCATTGCCAGTGGTTTATGATTATAAAGTGAATACTGTTGACAATGAATCATCCAGAAATTCTGCCGGGAGCAAAATCCAATTATGTGCTCTTCTTGAGTCACACCAAAAGGTCAAAATTAAGAGGCAACATCTTGAACAGGAGATCAACATTAATATCCCCAATGAGGAGCAGATGGATGTCTTGAAGTACGATAAGCTGAGAAGGACAAGCCCCCCCTTGTGCAGTGCTCTGACTGGGTGTGCGTGCCCTGCCCCTCATCGCAGGGCAGCATCAGGCAAACCCAGAAGGAGTCATGCTCGATTTTAAAAAAGAAGGGGGGGGGGGCGCACGTGTGCCATATTCTTTAAAAATGTCAGTGTTGTAAAAGGCAGAGTCTGTGGAATGTTCCAGAAGAAAGGAATCTAAAGAGACCCAACAACTCCATTGTCCTGCACTCAAGAGGGAAAATACATTAAATGACATTTTTAAGTCAATTGACAGAATTGGAATGCAGATGGTAGATTAGAGGTACCATATCCATGTTAAATTTATAAAAGTTGGTAAAGCTGTATTGCGGTTATGTAAGAAGATATCTATTCTTGAGAAATACACACTGAGGCACTTAGGGATAAAGTGTTGTTATTGTGCATCTTAGTCTTAAATAGTTCAGAAAAAGTTATGTGTGTGTATGAGCAGAGGAATAAATGGGATAAAATATTCACAGTGGGTAAATCTGTTAAAGGGCATACAGATGCTCTGTGCAGCCCTATTCCCGCATCTTTTATGTAAGCACAAAATTATTTCCAAGTTAAAAAATACACATGTATATATATGTACATTGAATCAGTAGCTGATTTTTTAAAATTCAGGAAAATTCAGTAAAAGCCCAATAATGCTAAGAAACATTACCTACTTTTTTTACTCCTTGAGGAGTAAAAGGGCAGAACATAAAAAAGAAGACAGACAATGATGTAATGGTTAAAATTTTTAAAAAAGAAAATAAACAACCCTCCAAGATTGGCCCTGACTCAGTTTGAGCTCCACTGCTTATGAGCTCGGCAATCTTAGGCAGCGTAGCTGAAGTGTCTGAGCTCAGAAGTCACTGAGCCTCACTCCTTCATCTGAAAGTAGGGGATAAAATAAAATCTATGTCATAAAGTCGGTTAATGCATATAAAGTACCCTTAAATCTCTCTCAATGAGTGTCAGTATTTCTGGAGCATGAGGAAGACAGAAAACATCTTTTTTTTTTTTTTTTTTGACAGAGAGGGAGAGCTCACAAGTAGGCAGAGGCAGGCAGAGAGGGAGAAGGGGAAGCAGGCTTCCTGCTGAGCAGAGCCCAACGTGGGGCTTGATCCCAGGACCCTGAGATCATGACCTAAGTGGAAGGCAGAGGCTTAACCCACTGAGCCACCCAGGCACCCCAACAGAAAACATCCTAATTCACTTCATAAGTAATATAACTCTGAAAGCATGACAGAAATGCATACAGAAAAGAAGCCTATAAGCTCCATCTTACTAACAAATATGATACATAATTCATTTTTTAAAAAAATCCAGCAGTGTATTGAAAGAAGACTATACACCATGACTTAGTAGGATATATTCCAGAAACTTAAGAACCATTCATCATCAGAAGAGCCAGTAGTATAATTCATTACATTACTGATTTTTCCGCTATTTAACCTATTCTCTCAAGAGTTGCCAAAAAAACTTTCAGTGCAATTTGGTATCGATTCCTAAGAATGGCCTCTTTGTAAGCTCAGAATGGAAAGAAACCCCCTTCGACATGATAAAGCAACCACTCTGTCATCAAGGCTGGCCCTCCTCAGGGTCACAACGTGGTTGCAGCACTTCCAGGCATCACCACCCATATCCACAAACGTCTAAGAAATCACCAGATGCATATTGGAATCGGAAAAGTATGTTCCAGTGTCTGCCGTATACACATGGTACAAAGTAGATGCCAACGGAGGTTCAGTATGATTGCATTTTGGTAAGAAAAATACGAATGTCCATGGAGGAAAAAAATGAGAGGAAGCCATACCAAATCGTTCATAGTGACTACTTTTGGAGAGAACATTCAGATTATTCATTAGCTTTATCCATGATTTCCCCCATTAATTGTGTTGCCTCATGACGAATTTTTAAAATGCCACCAAAAAAATATGAACTCGAATAAGAGGCCTCAGAGATGTATTCCAGGTGAAACAGGCCTGTTACAGGGGTACCAAACAGAAGGGGTGCCTCTAGGGGGCGCCAACTCCCCAGTATTTGGAAACTTCGACCCAGAAAGGAGAGGAATTTCAAGTTTACACTCAAGTTGGAAATAGCTGAGTCCGCTGCTTCGCTTGGTTCTTTCTCCTCTACCCTGAGGACCTTCCGAAGGCCGCAGTGACGTGGCCGCGGTGTCTTTGCTGACGAGAGCCCTGAGCGTGCGCTTCTGACAATGATGTCTCCGGTTCTTAGGCCCCTGGTTCACTGCCCGCTTCTTGTTTACTTTCTGAATAAGCCTCTTAATTTTGTTCAATTACAGAATGCAACCGCTCTGCCCGGGACGTGGCGAAGAACAGACGTGCACTTAGAGAACCCGGAATACCACACCAGATGGTATTTCAAGTATTTTTTAGGACAAGGTAACTATGCCATTATGGTGGTGGGGAAGAACGGATATTCAAAATGCAAATTAAGTGTTGGTGTAATCTTACTCTGGTGCCCCAAAAAGTGTGAAACTAACCAGTTTAGGGACGTTAATATCTGGTTAATAATTCAATTCAGTCTCAGTCCTAGGATTTTTCATATATACTTATATATGAAACTATATATAGAGAGAGAGTTATATATAGAAACTGCATATAGATATAGATATAGAGATAGATAGATAGATATGTAGGTGGGCGTTTTTGTCCCTTGGGAGGTAAAGGGGGAATCCGATCATCTAAATAGCTTTTTGAAACCTAAGAAGAATTTGCAGGGTGGAAAACATCTTTAGACCTAACAAGGCAAGTGCCCTGTCTCTAGTGAGTTTCAAACACTTAGTTCAAGGCAATGAGGCAAAAAAAAAAAAAAAAAGGACCCCTGATCTCCAGGACCACCATAGAACTAAAGAGGCATTGTCCTATAGGCTCTGGTGATGGTCATTTATCACCTACCATGTGCCAGGCAATAACTTTGGCCAAGGCAGTCATTTTCCCTACCCTCACGGAGACTCTAAAATGGGTCGGAATCCTAGTTCTGCCATTCTTAACCACAGAACCTTACGCTGGTCACTCTCCACTTCTCTGAGACTTAATTTCCTTATCTGTACAGTGGAGGTGTTACTATTACATACCGAGTAGGCTTGAACAGGAGTTTCCGTGAGATATGCTGGAGAAAGAGCCACGCCCCATGCCTGGCACAAAGCAAGAGCTCAGTCATTAACAGTGGCCTGCATTTAAAGTGAAGGGCTTGGGTGAACATGTGGGAAGGTGGAAAATGGGAGTGTGGCTAACGACAGGAGAGACCGGGAAGGAAAGAATAATCACTGTTTCAGGATTCTGGAGGAGGTAGATAAATTGTTTATCAGACTAATGCATGTGTTTATCGAAGATGTGGTGTGGGACTATATAATGAGAGTGATTAGACCCAAATGATATCTTTTTAAAAATCTGAAACTGTTTTGTTCTAAGAAGTTCACTTACTGGACAAGGCATATTTCTTTATAAGTAAAGAAATCAGTGGGAAAGTTGTCATCCTCCCAAATGCTTGAAAGCATAGTGCCCAGAGCAGGGGTGACTTTAGTGAAAACTGGTGCCATCAGTTCAGATGCCAAGAAACTCAGAGGTAAGGTAGGCTCTGGAGTTGGTGGATTCAGGGGCTTGGTGCTGTCATCAAGGCTGGCCCTCCTCAGGGTCACAAAGTGGTTGCCGCACTTCCAGGCATCACCACCCATATCCAGAGGAAGGAGAAGGCCACCTTTAGGAGTAAGGAAGCCTTTCCAGAAACTGCCTGACCCATTTCTCCTCCTGTCTTGTTGGCTAGAATCAGTCACCTGTTCATTTCTGAACCAGTCACTGCCAAGGGGGAACGGGAGCATGATCAGGTTCTTTCTAGAGCTGGGTTTGGGGTTCTTGTTCCCTGCTTATGTGCGAAGGAAAAAGTGTCCACTCCCACCAAGGCTTAGAAGAACCAGTGCGTCTTCACTGTTCTAAACCTGTCTCTTTTCCAGTCCATCAGAATTACATTGGAAATGATGCCGAGAAGAGCCCCTTCTTCCTGTCTGTGACCCTCTCTGACCAAAACAATCAGCGTGTCCCTCAATACCGAGCGATTCTTTGGAGGAAAACAGTAAGTATCTGGCTTACCTCTGCAGCATCACCACCACCCAGAGTTTGATTAGCATCACTGTCAGAGTGGTTCAGGTGAGTCTTTTTCTGTGAGGTTCTTTGAGTTTGGATATTCAGGATTATACGATTCAGAGATGGGGCCTTCAAGCTCTGAGTGTAACCACAGCTTGCCCCATACGAGCCACTACCTGGTCATGCCCATTCCCTCGGTCCCTGGCCGGTGGAATACACAAGTGTATTGTACAGAGCATTAACCTCACCTGTTACTAAGACTGAAACTGACCAGCCGGCTCACCTTCAACTGAAGAAACAAAATGTATTGGAGGAATATAATGCTACTACAGGGGTACAGCCTACTGCGTGCTGCTGTTTCCCGGGGTCATTCAGTCAGGCATGAATCAGCTGTGCTTCTACAATTTATTTGAGGCTTAGCCCCTTTCATCCATTTCCTGAAGTAGGAAAATGACTCGAGACTTAACAAGACAAGTACCCTCTGTCCGTGGTGGCTTCTGGGGACCGTGACCTGAACGAAGGCAAGTCCTTTCAACTCAGGGATGTAGGCCTCTCTGTAGCTCAGGAAAATTCTCGTATGTTCATTATCGCGGCTTTTCCCTCTCTTTTCTGATTTCTTCTAGTAACTCTTAGAGTTGATCTCCGTCTTTCACCTCTTACCTTTTTTAATTATTTTCTTCCCTTGGGTTTTTTTGTTTGTTTTTTTTTATTTTCTTCGCTTCTCAGAGAATTTTTTCATAGGGATCACAAACACTGGAAAGAAAAGAGGGCTCGGTATTAAGCAGAACAGGGTCAAATTACATCAGTAGCAAATTCATTTGTGTCAATTTGAGAAAATTGCTGATGCTCTCCATTTTCTTCTTTGTAAACTGGGGAAAGTTCTGGGCTGTGGCTCACAGGGTGCCAAAGACTATATTAAGTGAGATCAGATCTTGTTTTAAATCCACATACATGGTGTCCCAAATCATCAAATCTTAAATTGCTTAGACCCCTGAAAGATAGAGCATTTTATTCTTGAATCAGTGAGTATAGTGTGTAATTAAGAAGCAATGAAATAAGGGGTGCCTGGGTGGCTCAGTCGTTGAGCGTCTGCCTTCAGCTCAGGTCATGATCCTAGGGGCCTGGGATCGAGCCCCGCGTCGGGCTCCCTGCTCTGCGGGGGGCCTGCTTCTCCCGCTTCCATCCCCTCTGCTTGTGTTCCCTCTCTCACTGTGTTTCTCTCTGTCAAATAAATAAAATCTTTAAAAAAAAAAAAGAAGAAGCAATGAAATAAATCACATTCAGAAAACCTTAGTCCTGTTATGCGGTGGTCTTGCTTTATGGGTGCATTTGTTGAAAGCCATTATGTAGGGGTGCTGGGTGGCTTGGTTGGGCATCTGACTTCAGCTCAGCTCATGATTTCGGGGCTCCCTGCTCAGTGGGGAGTCTGCTTGTCTTTCTGCCCCAGCCCCCCATTTGTGCATGGTCTCTCTCTCAAATAAATAAATAAATTTTTTTTAAAAAAAAGAAAGAAAGAAAGCCATTACCTAATCATTGTATATGAATTTTTATCTCAGGAACATTGTATCTCAAAAATTGCTATGTCTATCTTTTTGGAAAAGAACTAATACAGGAACTTAAACAGTAATTTTTTTTATATATGCACACTTTTAAAAAAAACTAATTTTTTTACACACACACTTTAAAAAATTGTAATTTTTATACACACACGTATATAAACACATTTGCATGCATGCATACATGTACAGCAACTTCAGAAAGCCCAGAAAGAATTTCTAGGAACCACTACCGAGCAGACTGTGGTTAGAAACTTTTTGTGATGATTTACAATAGTGATAGTACTAACAATAAAATCTAACTTTTATTGAGCACTTACTATATGCCACATACCATACTAAGTTTTCCCAATGCATTATCTCACTAGGTATTATAGCAAGTTAGGAAGGTTAAATGATGTGTCCGAGGCCACATGCCAGAAGGTGGCAGGCCAGGCAGAACCCAGGACTGCACGCCGAGCTGTGAGCGCCGCCCATAATTAATTCTGCATGTAATTCTTTGACTCGTGCTGTCTCTCTCCCTAGACCATGAGCTCCATGAAAGTAGGGGACGTAACTGCTTCGTTCTCACCCAGCCCAGTACGTGGCACATAGAAGTAGCTCAAGAAGTTTGTATTAAAGGAATTAAGGAATGATACCAAAGTCCCACCTGATCTGTGACCTCTGCTTGCCTCTGTTTATATAAATGTCCGTGTTACGTTGCAGAAAATTTTCTCTTTTTAAATAGGTTTAAGGTAAAAATCTAATGTAAACCCAGTTAGCTTTTACTCGTGAGCGATTTCCTGGAGAGGGGTTTTGGTTCTTGGCTCTCTCCCCATGTCACCGAAGGAAGGGTGAGTGTCACCCTCATCGGAGCTGCTCTGGAGGAGAGGTGACGCAGCAGTGTCGCAGGGCCTTGTGCCCCTTGTTCTCAGGTGCAACCGTGGATGGTCTTTTTCCCATTATTGATCTAATGAGAAGTGATCATGTCCTTGTCCAAAGCCTCTTATCTCCTACACCAGGAAGACTGTTTTCTGGCCTGTTTGGTTCTTTTAAGATTTTATTTATTTGAGAGAGAAAGCAAGAGAGGGGGGCAGAGGCAGAAGGAGAAGCAGCCTCCCCACTGAGTAGGGAGCCCGACGATGTAGGGCTCGATCCCAGACCCCGGGACCATGACCTGAGCAGAAGACAGACGCTTAACCGACTGAGCCCCCCAGGCACCCTGGCCTGTTTTTATTTTTGTTTTAACTTATTTTGTTTGTAATGTTTGCTAATTACACTATTCCAGTCTCTCTGGCTTAAATATTTTCTTTGGATGCTTCTGCCTCTTTTGGACAGTCTTTCTGATTTCTTTCCCCCTGCTCCCCTTGAAGTTGCTGGGTGGGTGCATGGGCAGAGGGCTTATGGGATCTCGTGGTGGCAGGATGAGAGGACCTTGAGTCCACATGGGGTCCTCTGGGTTCTTTCTGGGTTCTGTTGTTGATCTGGTCTCTGAACCGGCAACCATTGAGAGGTAACTGGTCCCCTCTGGCCTTTTTGGGTCACTGGAAAGTACCGCCACTGAAATCCACAGTCCCAACCATTTGGCCCTTATGGTGAAATCACTGCACGCTGTGACCTCTGGGACCCAATCCCAGGTCTCTGCTGGTCACTGAGCCTCTCAGCTCTGCCCTTCTCCCTGCAAGGCACGGGGCAGGTAGGGAGGGACAGAAGCCTTGCTTTAGGCTTACATTTTTAATCTTGCTGACCATCCACGCTCGAGGCTGCTGAGTTAAGCACCCCTCGTCAGGTTCTACCAAGATTCCTGTGGAAAGCCATGCCTGGGAAGTGATCCCCCAGTCCAGCTGTTCTTAGGTGTGTCCAGGTCTTATCCTGTCATATGTGCAGCATCCCTCCCCCTCTTTGAGGCCTGCCCTCTGAACGGCAGAATCAAGGTCCCTGGCATCTAACCCCTTAGATTCCCTCCCTTCCTTCCTCCTTTCTTCCACCAAAACAAGAAAGGGCAGTTTCATGCTTCCACCACCTTTCTGGAATGGATTTTCTCAACATCCTGCCTTCTTCCCCCGGGCAGAGACAGCCAGTCTACCTCCTCACCTGGGAAGGTTGCCAGGTACTGGAGGAGGGAGGCTGGGGCAGGTACGGGGGGAGTGTTGCTTATTTAATATCTAAAGATGTTGTCTCTGTCACATGATAAATTGTGATAAACACTCTGGAGGGAACAAAGGCAGAATGATACGGGAGACTAACTTCAGATCAGAGAGCGCAAGGAAAGTTTTTCGAGGAGGTGACCTTTAAAGAGACCTACAGGAGGAAAGGGTACTAGTCACATAAAGAGTGAGGGAGCGCGCCTGGGTGGCTCCATCGGTTAA
Source organism: Procyon lotor (assembly GCA_028646535.1). Lineage (NCBI taxonomy): Eukaryota > Metazoa > Chordata > Mammalia > Carnivora > Procyonidae > Procyon > Procyon lotor. The sequence continues at coordinate 71,270,454 of CM053615.1, forward strand.
GCATCCGCCTTTGGCTCAGGTGGTCCTGGGATCCTGGGGTCCTGGGATCGAGTCCCATGTCTGGCTCCTTGCTCAGTAAGGAGTCTGCTTCTCCCTCTGCCTCTGCTCCTCCCCCAACTTGTGCTTTCTCTCTTGCTCACTGTCTCTCTCTCAAATAAATAAAATCTTAAAAATAATAATAAAGTAGGGGAAGGGGCAGGCAGTAAGCTTTCCAGAAAGAAGGAACAAGGAAGGCAAGACAAATGAGCTCTGGGACTCCTCTTGCTGGCACTGGGAGAAGTCAAGGAGGAGCGAATTGGGCCGCAGGACCCCTATGGAGGCAGCAGGCCTGGCCTAATGAGTCTGCCCCCCTCCATCGAGAAGTGCGGGGCCTTCTCCAGAGCCTCAGACGCAGACCCTGTCACGCAGCAGGGCAGGCGGAGCGTCTGCCACCAGCTGCTAGCCGTGGTGCTGACGGGATGGGAGGGACTGAAAAATCAAAGCAGAGCTTGGCCGGAGGGGTGCATTGTGAAGCCCCTTTGGGTCCACAGTAGTGCTGGAGGCGGCAGGAGATGCAAAGAAGCCGTGTACGTCCGCTGTGAGCTCACATTTTGTTCTAAAACAGACAAATAGCTCAGTGTGGGAACCATGATTTAAACAGGCCCGTCTCTCTGTGCTGTGTTTCTTCTAAACACAAAGGAAAAAAAAAAAAAAAAAGAAACAAGAAACCCTCATACTTACTGCAAATTCCACTCAGACAATGAAACTAGTAAAAAGAAGAGGCTCAAAGTCCAACTACTCAGGGATAATCACTGCCTACAGCCTTGTAGACACCAGCTCGCATGTGGGCACGCGTGCGCACGCACACACACACATACACACACACACACGCGCGCGCGCGCGGGCACAGAGACACACACACACACACCTTCCACGTAAAGGGGGTGATGTCCGACACACACTTCCATATCCCTGCAGCGATCACTTGGTGTTGCCTGATAGGTACGTGAGCTTGACTCTGACTAGGCCTCTGTGGATCCCACTAGAAAACAGAACTGAAAGGTGTTTTTTGTTGGAAAGCAACTCTGCAGAGCTACGAAAGGGAGAAGATGGGGAGGAAGAGCTTTGTCAGCTTGTGGTAAAGAAAAATACAAATCCATAGTCCTCTGAGCCTGGGGTCTCACGTCCATGTAGGTAGCTTATGAAGATGTCACCATCAGCCAGGCAGGGGCTGGATCCTCTCCTGTGCTATTCCTTCCCCGCTCAGGCTGCCCTTGGCTTCTCTTGAAAACCGCATTTGTTGTGCTTGGTGAGAAGAAAAGGTAGCCAAAGTAGGGGCTGAGCAAGAAGGTCAGATTCAAGACCCTCTTCTCGAAGGGCTGGCATCCCTACAGCTGAGCACAGTGGAAGGTAGGCCGGGGCCAGCAAAGGCCACCGAAATAACTCGGATTTCAACGGGTGGGTTATGTGGAACTGAAGACGCCTTATATTCCTCTGTATTGGAAATCTTCTAAAATCTCCGTACCGTAAACTACGTGGGCTAATAGAGAACCCATGAGAAGGGGTCTGTCTAGAGCAACTTCTTTTTTTTAAAGATTTTATTTATTTATTAGAGAGAGCAGGAACACAAGCAGGGGGAGTGGGAGAGGGAGAGGCAGGTTTCCCGCTGAGCAGGGAGCCCGATGTGGGGCTCAATCCCAGGACCCTGGGATCATGACCTGAGCTAAAGGCAGACGCTTAATGACTGAGCTGCCCAGGCACCCCTGGAGCAACTTCTGATGGTTAGCTGGAAAGACCTGCTCCCCAGCCCAGAGTGGGGTGAGGTTACCAGTTCTCTAGGCTCAAGGGTGTGAATGTTTAATTTACCAAAAGAGATCACGGATCATGGACTTGACGAGGTTAAGAACACTACTCCGACACCAGTGTTCAGGCCTCAGACAGATGAGTTGGCAGGCCTATCTCGAAAATACAAGGAAAAGCCTATATCCTTCCTTGCCTGTTTCCTATAAGAAATGCCCTGCATCTTTCTTATTAGTCAAAGTTAGAAAGTTTTAAATGTGTACTACATTGTAATCTCTTTTGCTAAATGTGTAGTGTAAATCCTTTGTGGATTATAAATCTGTATCATTTCTTTTTTGGAGATTATAAAGAAAGTAGCACTGGGTGGTTTGGGCATGGGCCCGAACCATTTGGGCAGTCCTTCATTCATTCCCTTTCACACAACAAATATCCATTGAGTACTTTCCATGAGTTAGTCATAGTGAGTACTCATTTAGAGAGTAAGAAACAGAGTTTAAAATAGTAAACGCAGAGGGCCACCTGGCGGCTCAGTCAGCAGAGCACGTGACCCTTGACCTCAGGGTTGTGAGTTCGAGTCTCTGGTTAGTTATGGAGACTACTTTGAAAAATATATATATATGTATATAGTAAACACAGGAAAAATATAAAAGTACCTGTTATGAAAACCTCTCTGAAAGATTCAAGTGATTTCTAGTTCAGAAAGTCCTAGACTTGGAGCCATCACTCGTGAGTCCCATCAAATATGTCAAGATTGCTTTCTTCTCATTATCTGAGGCCCATCTGACTCTTGGCTCAGAGACCAAAGCCCTTCTCATGTCAGTCAGATGACTCGTCTGCTCACCGCACCTCCGACCCCAAGGGCCCACCAGTCTGTATGTTGAGGAGTAATGCTTAAATCCATAACGCTGGGTTTGGGGGATGGAGAAAGATGCTGTCCAGCCTGAGCGAGACTTTCCCACCATAGAACGTGTGTCTTATTCATGGCCGGTGAAGGCTCTTTCAGAGACGGAAATTGCCAGACTTCTCACCGATCCGGTGTTTTGATTTTCCAGGGTACCCAGAAAATATGCCTTCCGTACAGTCCCACAAAAACTCTCTCTGTGAAGTCCATCTTAAGGTGAGTACTCAAGACCAGGGACCAACACCAGGATCCCCTTATGAGCAGTTTTCTCCTGCGATCATTCTGATGTCACCGCTCTACTTTCTGGAGCCCTGACCACGTCCCAGGCATTTTGCTAAGCCTCTGCCATGCAGTCCCCCCTGCAGGACGGGGGGCACTGCTGTCACCCCGCTGTGGGGAGGGGGAGGGGGAAGCGCCGAGAGGGGAAAACCACCCAGCCAGCCCCACACTCACGTCTCCTAACTGCCCACGTAGCCTGCTCCTTTCCTCGTGCATGCAGGCCAATACTGCGGTTTCATAAAGAAAATCAAGAAATATTTTTCCTCTCATTTTCCTGCTTTGAAATAGAAACGTATACGTCAGCAAATGTGTCTTAGAGAAGAATGTGCTTATTCTTTGCAAAGAGAATTCAATGAAAAGACAGTCTGGCTGCTCCGTGCTCAGCTGCCGCTCTGGCCCCCACCTTTCCGTCCCCCTCCAGGCTCTCCCGTGCAGGGCAGCAGACCACCCCCCCCCCCATAGGGAATGCCACCATTCAGGTGGCACCTGTTGCTACATCCGGTCCAGCCGAGACGTGGCTTGGTAGTGACAGCAGCTTCTGTCTGTCGTGCATTGTGCTAAATGCCCTGTGGTCATTCTCGTAGTAAATCTTTAAACCAGCTCTGCAAAGCAGACCCATTGTTACCTGCACTCCACCAAGGAGGAATCAGGGCCTCAGAGAAGCGAAGGGATGTGACAGAGATCTCACAGCTGGTATACTACAGAGCTGGGATTTGAACCCAGGTCCCTAACATCCCTGCGCTTGGGCGGTTAGCCAACAGGGCCCACATCATAGGAGTAGGACTGCTTAGCCCAGGGCCCTGGCGCTTTACTCTACTCATCTGCAACTAGGTCTTGGGAAGAGATGGCATTTCTAGTGGCCCCGCTGCAACGCACACTTGCCGGAACCTCTCTTCCAGGGACGATCCCGACTCCATCGGTCAGGGGCCACCGCATCTGGCTGATGAAAGGGGCACTGAGATTCGGAAGCAAAAATTTTTAGATCTCCTCTTCAAGCTTGATTTAGTCTCCAAATTGCAGACCTTCTCCTTTCTGCTCCCAGCCGTCTGATTTTTCTCCTGAGCAGTCTGAAACCTAAACCATGAAAGCATCAGTGAAGAGGTTAACGTCTTTATTGAGCCCAGAAATATCTTGCTGCTTCTAAGGAGCTGTAAATCTAACTGGCTTTGAGAGGACTCAAAGTACTTAGAATTGTACTCACTTAAGATTTCTGTGGTGGTGTTTTTTTCCTAAAAAGAAGTTACGCCAGCTCCTTTCTTCTTTATATTTGAAGACATTTCATTTCGTTATTATTTCATTTAGTTATGTGACTAAGACCTCTGCTTCTCGGCCCCCTACTCACGGAGGAGGGCACATTTCAGCCAGAAAACGTTTTTTAAAAAGATGTAGATCAGAACTTCTATGGTTGCTGCCAATAGAAAAAATTTTATTTGTTAAAATCTTGAGCTTGAAAACTTAAAAGGAAATGAAAATATGAATACTCTGGAGTCAGGTAAGTCTGGGTTCAAATCTCGGCTCTGCTACTTCCCAGCTTTGTTATCCTCGTTCAGTTTCCTCACCTTTGAAATGGGGATACAATTTTTTAAATAAACATTGGGGATAAAAGAGCACTTGCCTCTCGGAGACTAAATGAGGTCATCCCTGGAAAGCATTTAGCAGGCTGTCGACATTGTAATAAGTACCCTGTAAGTATTAGCTATTATTATGTTTACCTTACAAATACCGGACTCCTAGAGGAAAGGGGCCTTAGGGACCGTGCATTTCAACTCCCTGTTTTACCTCTAGAGGAGCTTAGGCTCAAGGAGGTTGACGTTCTAACGTGAAAGAACCATCTTGCTAAGGAGGGTCTTTTGCCCTACGTGGCTGAGGAATTGCCAAAGGAAGAAAGAAATGCCAGGTAGTCTCACGTTTCATTTGATCATTAATTGCTAGGTAAATATCAACCACTTTTCTGATAAATAAAAGTTAGAATCTCGGAGGTTAGTCAGGCTGCCTGAAACTGCTCCTGATCGTCCCTTCCCCTCCTAGCAGACGAGTGTCACCAAGAGCCAGTTATGTAAGTAAAGTAAGTAAAGTACCGTGTGGTGTTTGGTTACTCTCGTGTATTCAGCCATCGAGCACCCTGGGTGATCACTGGTCTCCCGAATGCCTAGCCCTGCAAGGAATCCAGCTGTGATTTTTTTCCCGGGAGACAATTCTGTTTCTCTGAATTACGGAGACTCGCTCTAAGTTCCCACCGCGCTGTGGCTCATTCTGTCCTTTCTATTTCAGTGCCATGAACCTGGACAAATTTGAGAAAGGCCCCAGAGAAATCTTTCATCCCGAGATCCAAAAGGTAACAGAATTTTATGTCTCCCGATGGCCTGTGTTGGAGCACAGTGTTAGATGGCAATGAACAGAGCATCAGCCTTGGATCCGAGCCTAATCAAAATCACCTGCGGGGCTTTTGAAACCAGTCCTCACAGAGAACCAGACAGCTGAGGTTCTGAATTGTCAAGGGGTCGGGGGTGGGATCTGCATCTTTCAGGAGTTTCATGAGTGATTCTGAGGCATAGCTGCGATCCATGAACCGAAACGGTGTATGTTCAGAAGGACCTCATCGGCTTCAAAGTCAGTCTTTTTACTGGGTGACGTAGAATTCGGTGGAGTATGAGATTTTTTTTTTTTTTAAACAGTAGAGCACAGGCTATTTATTGAGCTCTAACTCACACAGAACACTGTGCAGGGTCCCATAGAGAATAGAAGGTACCCAGAATCCATCCTGTTTTCTCAAGCGCTACTGCTAAGGAAAAGCAATCTGCCTTGGGAGGAAAAAGTCCAGAGTCCTAATCTAGGTAAAGGGCCATCAGAAAAATGTCAGCCAAAATTTGTCTTGTTGCAATCGATATAGCTTTGAAATTCTCCCCCCGTCTTGAAACTTACCCGTGCCGCCCACCTGGCGCCAGCCGCGTGCCAGAGCTAAGCTTCGGGGAGGCCAAGGCCAGGTGATCAGGAAGAGGCTGGAGAGGCAGGTTGGAATTCTATCCAGGAGGCAGCAGGGAGCCTGTGGAGTCTTTAAGTGGAGGAGCATCGTGCTTAAGTCTGCTTTTCGAGGAAAGAACGCAGAGGGTACCAGGAGGATGGGTGGGAGCGTGAGCAGCCTTTGCTTGCATACCTTTAAAATAGTTAGCTTTAAAAATAAAGTTACCAGTTTTCGGCTTACCCCCAAATGCAGTCTTGTGAATCCCCATATCTTCTGTTTTCATGTAATGTTTAAAATAGTATTTGTGCCCTGACTCAACCCCAGAAGGAACTGAGGCCAATATGGATGCATTCGGTTAAACTGTAAGCAACTTGAAACCGTGCGATGCTTAAAACTAATTCTTGATATTGAATTTTAAAATGATTTAGAATCATAAATATGCCTCTATCCATGTGCCTTTTTTACTTCATCTGTACAGGTTCTCATATTCTTAATCCTTTCCTTCTTGGAGCCTGGATGGGACCCGCGGACACAGGCCCTAAACCCCACGGAGCCCCTGTGGGATGCTGCTTTCTGCCTCCTGAGGGTGGGCCCTCCACGGACTTCGTGTCTGCCCAGGCCTCCCTGTCTGCTTTCCCTCTTCCACGGAGTCAAAGAGGACAAGGAAGCAGGATATGACAACCTTCTGCCTCTTTATATCATAACTCTTTGCCTGTTTTTCACCAAACAAAAGACACCTTCCGCTTTCCCGACATCTGTGTTTTGACTCTCTTTCCCTTCCCAGGGGGCTGCCCACGCGCCTCCCCGCCATCCTGGGTGTGTGAGCATGCACGTGTGTGTGCCCCTCGGTAGTGGTGTTTTCACTGCTGCCGCCAGCTTTCTGTAGGTGTGCCCGAGGCTGCCCGGAGCCACAGGTGTTGGGGAGAGGAGAAAGGGAAAGGTCTCGGATCCAAGAAGTCAACAGAAAACAAACCACATTATAAAGAAGGCATCTCTCCACCAAGCGGGAAGGTGGCTGGTGCTATTTAAAAATGTTATTCATCTGTTTCTGGCTGCTGTACCATAGTTACATTTTTCTTGGCCAAAATCTTTCCAGAAGCAATGTGTAAGAAGCTAGCTTTAAATAGACAGAGAAATCTGGGTGTCTGTGTATTTCTTCCGGCTGCTACGCTTCATCTTTGTTTTCGGAGAGTTGTGCTATCATGTGGCTTTCCTAGAGGATCAGGTAGTTGAGAAACTCTGTACAACACAACTGGAATATTTCAGGCACCTCTGTTGGGGGAGATGGGGAGCCGTAGACACAGGAGTGTGGCTTTCACGGAAAATCCAAAATAAAATCGTCACTTAAGTTACACATGGACATAACTTTCAAAATTTTGTTTTGACAGGACTTGCTGGTTCTTGAAGAACAAGAGGTAAGACATCTTATGAGAAATTTTACGTGCCTGATACGTTGTGCATCTGTGTTTGTAAATGTGCTTCTCCCTTTACCCCGACCGTGACCTTTTCTTTCGGTCTAACCTCTCCATGGATTCGCTCACTGAGCTTACTGTCACTGAAAGACTTTGTCGACATGTTTTTTCAAGGTATATTTCAGGACCTCCTATGCAGCTAGCTGTAAAGATATATAAAAACAAGCTACTTAAATCTGCTTGGAAATATTCAGATTTTAGCCTCATAATCAGGGTGAGTAATGGGTTTTCATGTTCATTAAGTCGAGGAGAGGGCGTTTGTGCTTTATTAGCACATTCGATTCACTGATGCTGTATTTATTTACATGCCTCCGTCCCTTGTTGCTCCACTTTAAAAAAAATGTATTGGGTTTTCTGAGGATGTAGCAAATATAGGGAAATAATTTTTTTTAAATGTTCTCAAAGGCAATAGAGTAAATTACCGTTTCTGCATATCCTGCCACTCGGCACGTGGTCTTACCTGTGGTCCAACTGCTCCGGCCAAACTGAAAAATCCTTAACACCTCTCTTTCTCTCACACCTCATCCTTCGGCACATCCTGTGATGATTTCTTCAAAATGTACCCCCAACTCAAATGTTTCTCGAAGTTTCCACCACGACTGCTCTCATCCCTTGATGCTGCCCCGTCATCTCTCGCCTGCACCACACGGTCTCCAGCCTCCTGCTTCCGCTCTGTTCTGTCTCCCGCATAACAGCCCGAGCGTCCTTTTAAATGTCAAGTCAGGTCACCCCCACGTTGCAGGCTGTCACGGCTTCCCCGTCGCACTTGAGTCCTGACTAGGGCCCCGCCGGGGGCCTGTATGACACCCCAAGCTGCCTCTCCTGTCTTCTCCTCTGCAAGAACCCTGCTGATGCGCTCACCTGCTCAGGAAGAGCCCACTCTTCGCACCCTCTTAGGATGTGCCCCCCCAGCCTTCGTCAGGGTCGCGCCCTTTCCTTGATATTAAGGTCTCTGCTTGGAGAGGCTGTCCTTGACCACTCTGTCTAAAATAGCACACCCAGCCTCTCACCCTCTGCCCTGCACACTGTTTTGTGTTTCTTTTTGACACTTGCGTTTTCACTGACTCGCTCTGTATCTCTTGCCCTCCCAAGGATGTAAGTAGCATGGGTGGGGGGGGGGCACTTATTCTGTTTCCTCCTGGCTGTATCCCTAGATCCTAGAGCAGTGGAGAGAGAGAGGGCCCAAAGTCAGTATTTGGTGGTTGAATGAGTGGATTACGTACTGACGGAATGAAGTGTGAAAAATAATGACGCCCTTGAAAAGAAGGAGGTGAACCTTTATTCACTGGCATGGAGAGTTTTCCACAACAGTAGTTATGGGGGGCAAGGAGGGGGAGTAGCAAGTCACAGGGCAGTACCCACAGTATACTCCCAGTTGTTTTTATAAACACACACATAGGTGTATTCCATCATTTGCTCGTTCCTTCATCGATCCAACAAATATTTCCTGAGCTCCTACCATGTGCTGTTTGCGGTGTTGGGAATCCATGGACGAGCGAGACGAGGTCCCTTCGTGGAGCCTCTGGTCCAGTGGGGCAAGACAAACTACACAGCTGAGCAAATGTAAGCGCAGGAATGCGGATGGCCCCAAGAGCTGTGAGGAAGATAAACCGAGGTAGGCGATACAGGGGAAGAAGAAGGAGTAGGTTTTTGACATGGAACAGAGTAGGTTTGTTTGAGGCAGTGACGTCACAGCTGATTCCTGAACGTGTCGAGGTTGGGTGCAGAGGAGCCGAAATCATGCGCCCCAGATTGTTGGCGGGGGCTACTCTGTGCAAGGCGGTGGGAGTGCAGGGTGGGCTGCCGCCGAGCACCAGCAAGCGGAGCTGTCCCCGTTTTCATCTATATATTACCCACGTATGAATCCCGCTTGTGACGACAGAATTCATGAACTCCATGTATAATTCGCATGCAGAAGGCAAAAAATGAAAGCAAGACACATTTCCAGCAAACATTTGAAAAATACAGAAACACACTGGGGCGCCTGGGTGGCTCAGTCAGTTAGCATCTGACTCTTGGTTTCAGTCATGGTGTCAGGGTCCTAAGATCGAGCCCCACAGCGCGCTCCGCGCCGAACGCAGAACTTGCTTGAGATTCTCTCTCCCTCTGCTTCCCTCCCATACTCTGCTCACTTTCTCTCTCTCTCAAGTTACATAAATAAAGAGAATCTGAAAAAAAGGAAAAAAAGGAAGAGCCTTTGTTACAATGCTTTCAAGGAGGTGTGAGCAGTGGTCGTCTCGCAGAGTTTCCCCGAGGATGTGGCCGAGGCACTTCTGCTGGCTTCTCAGCTCAGAGCATTTATCCTAATTCCACCCAATTGTGCTGATAAGCCACCAGCTGCAAAGATGAGCAGAGGAAAAAAAAAAATTAATAAACAGCACTAGCGATGTCCCTGAAGGGCTGGTGATTCGGTCAAGTGTGGTTGGTGTCCTGAAACCCGAGTTTTGGGTGCCCACTGCAGAGAGAGGCCCCGTAGGAGAGAGCTTGGTGCCCCAGGTCGCACTAGTGAGAGAAGCATAGGAACACGTGAATCAGAAAAATACCAAGGCATTGCCTAAACAAGAGTAACCAGGAACCTGGGGTGTCCACTTTTGAGTCAGACGTCATTTCTTGATCCTTGTGGAATTACTAGAACTTAGTGTCCCCACATACTTCACATTACAAAGAAATGTAATTCCTAGCTTCCTTTTACTTCCCAAGGATATGACTGCACTTTGGTTTATAATCATGTTCACTTTTGTCTCAGACCATTTAGAACTTAAAAATCAAAAGTCCCATCCAAGCAGGAATTACAAAATGACCTCATCTCTATGGCGAGTGTCTGGGCAGGGTGTAAGTCCTGAGAAAACCCAGTTTGCATGGATTCCCCCTCCCAGCCACCTCCTTCCACAGGCCCAAGGTCTTGGGACCTTGAAAGCTCCCTCCCAACCCCCAAGATCGAGTGCAGGAAGGAACAGCCAGTCTTATGAAGCACTAATGATCTCCGGTTAAATGGTTCGTTCAGATCTGCCCTGTGGTGGTCGGGTAGCCCCAAACCAAACTATTCCCTCCCCAAAACTATCTCTGCCAAAAATACGAAGTCCACTACATCCGTAATACCTTGATTTCTGGAGCTAGGCGAACACTCGGAGTTAATCACGGGCGTCACTTGGGAAGCAGAGACAGAATTAGCTAGAGACTCTGTAGGTGATTTCAGGTCCCTAACAAGGCCTTGCAATGCCGGTGTTTCTGGACTCTCCACCTGAAGCAGGAGGGGTCCTCAGCCAGGGTACTGGCAGCAGGGCGCCGAGGACAGAGCCGTAAAAACCCTTGAAAGCTTGGCTCCGTGATCAGTGGCCATGGGCCCCATTTCTGCCTGTAGCTCCCCACTTCCCTCAACCCAATACCGTGCTGAGAAGACCAGGCCGCGGGGGTTGGGAAGAGCGCTGGATCAGAAGTCCAGAGACCCAACTTCTGTCTCCCATTCCACTGTCCACTTAGTGCCAGCCACGGGCAGGCTAGCCTTCCGTGGCCTTCACGTATCCTGTCTGTAAGATGACAAGTGGCCATGGAGCCCCTTCTGGTTTGAGCAGGAGGCTGGACCCTGGCTCATGACTCTGGCCATTGACCCAGCCCTTCTGCCCTTGGCTTGCTAGCACTCAGCTCGGCTGGACCCAATGCTGGGCCTCCTGACAGTCTGCTGGTTTGTCCCTCTAATCCAGTGGTTCTCAAAGTGGGGTCCCTGGACCAGCAGCATCAGCCTCACCTGGGAACTTGTCAGAAATAGAAATTCTTGGGGTCCCTGGGTGGCTCAGTTGGTTGAGTGTCCCAACTCTTGATCTCAGCTCAGGTCTTCATCTCAGGTCTTACTCTCTAATCCCCTTGTTGGGCTCCATGCTGGGCATGGAGCCTACTTTAAAAACCCTAATAAATAGAAAGAAAAAGAAATACAAATTCTTGGGCCCCACCCCAGAACTGCTGAATTGGAAACTCTGGAAGTGGAGCCTAGCGATCTATTTTAAGAAGCCTGCAAGGTGATTCTGACACCCCGGGCAAGTTTGCAACCCACAGCCTTGGGCTCCGCACTGCTATCCTAAAAGGATCATCTGTGAGATCCCACACTACTGTGTGCTTTTTAAGGGACGTCGGAGAATGCGGGATGTGCCGGAGCCTTGGAGGCAGGTGATCGCTGTCATCATTTCCAGAACAGAGAAGGAAAAGTTGGCAAGTTTAGAATCCTCGAGTGGATGGAGACCGCTGACACAATGCTAAGAAATTACCAAAAAGTCTGTGAGAAAGAGGGCATCATTCAGAGGTAGTTTATGAAAAATAAGTTGTGTCTGACCAGTCCTGTTTCTTCTCTCAGGCATTGTGCACACAATTATTCCACGAGTATTTGTGAATCCTCTCCCGTATACCCAGCCCTGTGTGGTGGGCCCTGGGGATCCCGTGGGAAGTAAGAGGTATATGATCCCTCCTTCACAGGACGTGTGTTCTAGTGCGAGACACAGACACATATGCACATTTAATAAAAGAACTCCAGAGTGTGGGGCATCTGGTAGTGCAGTCGGTTAAGCATCTGACTCTTGGTTTCAGTTCAGGTCATGATCTTAGGGTCCTGGGATCAAGCCCGGCGTCCTGCTCCAGGCTCACCAGGAATCTGCTTGTCCCTTTCCCTCCCCCTCTGCCCTTCCTCCCCGCACCCCCCCCCCCACACACACACACTCTCAAATCAAGAAATAAAATTTTAAAAAAAAGAATCACAGAGTATGGATAGTGCTAGGAAATAAACCAAGTGCTATGGCAGAGAGTAACAGTGGGGGAGGGTGACTTTCTGTGGGAAGTCAGGGAAGGCCTCTCTGGAAATGGGCTTTGGAGCCAAGGCCTGCGTGATGGGAAAAGCCCGCCATCGAGGCAGCTGTGGAGGGGGTCCAGCGAGGACTCCGCTTGGACTTGTCCTCCCTCTTCTGCGCTCTGGATAGAAAACCGCTCACTGATGGGTGTATGTCTGTCCCTCAAGTATGTTGGGGACGGAAAAAGGCTGAGAAGCACAGCCTTGGCCCCCAGGATTTTCAGTGTCTTAATTCTCCCAGACCCTGCTGTCCTGAATCCCAGCGTTCTGCCTCGATGTCCCCTGCCCAACCTATGACGCGACGGCCAACGCTTTAAACACCTTTGTTCCTTTATTCCTAGCCTACCCCTTAACTGACCACCAAGAATCCCCATCTAGCACTGCATCAAATGGCCTTGCAAAAGTTGATTCTCTCCAACCTCACATATGATTTTATTATGAAATACTTCAGATATACAAAAAAAATAGAGAATAATATCATGAAGGCCTATAAACCAGTTATCCAGCTTAAGGATAAAAAGTGCTGAAAGTGCCATTGAACTACCTGATCTTCCTCTCTCTTCCTACGGAACCCATCATCTTGCATTTGGTATTTATTATCCCCCACGGGGTCAGGTCTTAATCTTGTATTTAAAGTCAAGGGTAGTAGACTGGACGTTTGTACTAGCTGCTGCTTGATTTCCTTCCCCTTCCCCCACACATCCGCTTTGTGACTTCTTGAGATTAAATATCTTTAAGAATTAGGGGAGAGGTGCCTGGGTGGCTCAGTCGTTAAGCGTCTGCCTTTGGCCCAGGTCATGATCCCAGGGTCCTGGGATCGAGCCCCGCATCAGGCTCCTTGCTCAGCAGGAAGCCTGCTTCTCCCGCTACCATTCCCTCTGCTTGTGTTCCCTCTCTCGCTGTGTTTCTCTCTGTCAAATAAATAAAATCTTAAAAAAAAGAATTAGGGGGAAAGAGCTTTTAGAATAAATTGCCTCCATTTTCCATGTCTACTCCCAAGAGCCCACAAGATATCAGCCTAAGATCGTTGTGTTCTTTTTTTTTTTTTAATATTTTATTTATTTGACATAGAGAGAGATCACAAGTAGGCAGAGAGGCAGGCAGAGGGAGAGGTGGAAGCAGGCTCCCTGCTGAGCAGAGAGCCCAATGCGGGGCTTGATCCCAGGACCCTGAGATCATGACCGGAGCTGAAGGCAGAGGCTTTAATCCACTGAGCTACCCAGGTGCCCCTGTGTTCGGTTTTGAATGACACCGAGCTCTCCCGTGATAACCGATCAGAACAGGGCACCAGGCCTGTGAGCTTCTGCTGGCTCTCTGAGCGGCGGTTTGCCCCAGATCCGACCTGGCGTCCTGCAGAAGCCATTAGTGATGGAGTTACCAATGAATTAATTCACATCAAAACAGAGTTTCAGGGGCGCCTGGGTGGCTCAGTCGTTGAGCGGCTGCCTTCGGCCCAGGTCGGATCCCAGGGTCCTGGGATCGAGCCCCGCATCGGGCTCTCCGCTCTGCGGGAAGCCTGCTTCTCCCACTCCCATTCCCTCTGCTTGTGTTCCCTCTCTCGCTGTGTTTCTCTCTGTCAAATAAATAAAATCTTTAAAAAAAAAAAA
>CM053615.1:71284784-71301065 GCA_028646535.1 Procyon lotor
GTACCCTTGGAAGACACTGTCCCTAGGCTCACGGCTCCCTCTGAAGCCCCAGGAGACGACTTGCTACTGTGTTTAGCCCCTTTAACCTGCATCGAGAGTCTGGAAAAATCCAAAGGGGCCTCCTGCTGGAAGGGACCGCATAGTCCTTGAGTCTAAATGAAATCCCCATATGAAGTTGAACTCTCTCTACAGCATCCTTGTCAAGGTCACACCCCTCGGGTGGCAGATCGGTGGTGACAGGGAACTGACCACCTCCCCAGGCACACTGATCCACTTGATTGTCAAGAAGTTTGATTTTATATTAAGTTGAAATCTGTCTTCCCGTCAAATCTTTCCATTTCTATATGCAACAAAACTGGGTTACCTAAGATTCTTATTTTTTTGGACACCAAATGCTTTTTGAATCAGAAACATTAAAAAGAGAGAGAAAGAGAGAGAGGGAGCATGTCCCTGCGATAGGAGGTGTTGATTTAAGGTAAAATGTTAGAATCATGATAGGTATTGGCCAAAAAGGAGATTCTTTCTGCGGGTCATTGGATGTCCACAGACTAATCGGATTTGGGGAAGGCATGAACCCGTCATGCATGACTCACCCTCTGGCTTGCTCGTTCAGAATATATTCCCTCTGCTTGTCCTGAAAAGAAGGGGTTAATTTTGTAAGGAAAGGAATACTTTGCTAACCTCACTGCTGATGACACATTTATCTACAGGGAGCTGACTGGCTCTCACGCATCTCAGAAGTCCTACAAGTTACACGACAAAGACATTGGAAGGTGGAGCTACTCACTAACCATCCACTAGCAAGACACCAGCATCGGTGGAAACCAGCAGGGCTTGGCCCCAGGGATCCGCACACACGGCTTCATGAGAGAAATTACTGCAGAAACACTGGGGTTCCCAAGGCTGCAAGACAACAAAAGCATCAGAAAGTAAGCGCACCAGGAAGAATGTCCCACGGCCCCTTGATAGAAACATACAGTACGTGGCCTGAGACCACAGCTCAGGGAGCTACACGGGCCCTACCCTCAGTTACCTTTTTCCTTTTTTTTTAATCTTTCTAAAAAATACTTAATTTTAAGTAATCTCTATACCCAACATGGGGCTCGAACTCATGAGCTGGAGATCAAGAATTGCACGCTCCACCGACTGAACCAGCCAGGTGCCCCTCAGTTACCTTTCTTAAGAAGAAAAGTCTTTCAAATACATATGCCGTGGGAAAAGAGGGAAGGCACAGGTTGCTGGCACTATGAGCTGTCACCATACGTAATAATCTTCCTGGCGAGCAACCAAACCATTGGCAACGTCTTCTAAGCAAACATTTTTCCTTAATACCCAAAGTTGGACCAACTGCTGCTTATTTTTTGAAAACTTCACATGAGCTCCTCACTAAAGGAAGACCCACATAACTCTACAAAACTGTCAGATTTGTGTTGCTGATTCAGTAAAATTATTAAGTCATACACAAGGCGAGAAGTTGATATTGCCTTAACGTGAAAATGCTTCCTGACCCACTTAAGGCTACAAAATCTAAAAGAAAAAAATAGCATGTTTGTAAGGATACGGAAGGGGCTGCCTGAGACCTACTCATGCTCTTGCATGATACAGTCACACCATGTGAACTCTTGCCCTTTGTCTCATGCTTGGTCCGGGCATCAGAGTTAGCCTTCCCTTAGGGCTGCCCCAGAGCTGCGTGGGGATGCCTGGAGCCAGGAGCCTTGGCCTCGAAGGACAAAGATGTTTTTGGAGCTTCTTGGGGACGAGTCAAAGTTTCACATTTGCACTTTTACTTTCAATCAGACATGCTCCCTGGGGGTGGTACAAGACCCCATGTATGCACGTGTGTGTGCACATGGGTGTGTGTGTGCACGTGGGTGTGTGGGGTGTGTTTGTGTGTGCACTGGGGGGAGTCCATGTTTGCATACTGAGAGTAGAAGTGGTGGCGGTGAGATCACCTTCCAGGGTGTCATTTGGAATGAGGGTAAATACCGCACGTATCACCGCTCCCTTGGAAAAGTATGCTGTCTCTTTAAGAAACTCACAAGCCTCAGAAGAAATCTTCTAATTGCTAAGATGAGGCTCAGGCTGTTCTGGAAAGATCACACAAAGAATGTGAAGACATTTTACAACCTGGAAAGGGCTACACAAGCGCAGGCCATTAATTGGAATGGCATTTCCCTAAGAAGATGTCTGGAAATTCCGACTCTGTGGCTTCTAGCAGGTGGACATGAAGAAGCAAAGCCACTATAATGGCCAACTGGGAGAGAGACCCAGACGTTGGAGCATTAGGTAACACCAAGACATAAAAACTAACTCTTAATAACAAAATGTTCTCTGAGCAGAGAACACAAATTTAGAACACTTGGGTAGACAGGGGTTCTTAACCCAGAAGATCTAAGGGTCCTAGAGGATCCAGAGACAGCTTGAGGAGGTGTGGGAAGCCCTGAAATTATATTCAAAATGTTGTGGATGTGTGTCATCCATACATTTAATGGGCTAGTGTATGTGTGGGGGGCGACCACTGCTTTCATGGGTTCTCAAAGGGGTCGGGGACTCCAGATGGCCTGAGGACACCATGTATAACTTAGAGCTGGCCCCACAGAGGCTCCACTCTGAGGACTGATGGCTTTTGCCACCGCGCTGGACTCCTTTCTGCCAAGTGAGGGGTTTGGTCAGACTCTGCAGGGCAAGGACGTGGCCGAAGTGCAGGACTCCTTGCTGGATCCCCTAAGAACATTAACATGGCACATGGACTGATGGGTGCCTAGGAGGCTGACAAAGTCTCTTCTTTGGAAATAAAACACTCTTGGGAGCAGCATGTGGGTCTCTGGCCTCTTTGGAGCCAGCTGCACAGAAGTCCGTGCGGGCCTCTAGGTCAGTGTTTCTCCAAGGCCCACTGGTAGGTTCTGAACGGATAGAAAAAAATCAAAGTTCTTTCTTTGCTCTTCACCGGTGAACACGTTACATTTCCATGAACTTCCATTTTTGTGTAGGCCTAAGAACTTCTCAAGAAGGTGACTAAATCCTGCTGCAATCTGGTATTTACAAAGCTCTTGGCAACACTGTGGATTCCACCATTCGCACGAATGAGCCGATAGTGGGAATTTATGCAACCTTTGGAAAAGACGCTTTGCCATCAGTCTGCTCTTAAATTGGTTGTGGTTTTCGAGCATCAGTCGTATTTTGAGCTCATCATTTCCCCAAAACCAGACTTTAAAGAGCGTAGGTTCTGTAAGTCAGACACAAAGCATTTCTACCTTTATCACTAAAGTAAAAGCATTCATAATTCTTTTGCTTTTACAAGGGACACTTCTCTAGTGGTGCCCTGTCTGCGGGTTTGTTCCACTGAATGAACTTTTTCACATATTTGGAACACAGACATAACTAGGGACGTAGAGATTTGTTTATGATACAAAATCATGCACATAGTAAGCTCCTATGCGGCCAGTTTATCATTTGCTCTTCTCTTCCTGATTCCCACCTCGTTTTTCTCCCCAGGGGAAGTGGAAACGAGAAGTAGATACACAGGCCACAGAATTTCTGCGGTGACCGAACGAATGATAGATGAAGCAGTGTTTTCTCAACTGTGGTCCTCTGACCAAGAGCATCGGCATCGCCCGGGAGCTCGTCAGAAATGCAGATTCTCAGGGCTCACCCCAGCCCGACTGCATCAGAAATTCCAAAGGGGGTGATTGTGGTACACACAAAAGCTCGAGACACACAGCCTCAGGGCTCTGTGGAGTGTGTCCAGGCACCCCATGAGAGCTCGTGAGAAATGCACAATCCTGACCCCTATGCGGAGCTGTAGAATGAGAACATGCATTTGGTCAGGATGTACGGGCGACCTGCATGCGCATAAGGTTTGAGGAGCACTGCTCAGCCCCGTCCGCCTCACCAGGGCTGCTGCAGCAGCTCTGCGCCCCTTGAGCAGGCGAAGGCACACACCCGCTACGGAAACTGGGGCTCTCCCTAAATGCTACTCGACTCTCCCTGGGGCTTCTGTAACAGACAAGCTCATCTCTCCCGCCTGTCCCCCAAATCTCTAAGAAGTGCAATAACTTCACTGACGACAAAGGACATTCACAGGTGAACTTGAGAGTAGCATCGACTCACCTCTTTTTTACAGATCCCCGAAGCCACGAGGCTTGAGGGAGCGTCCCCTCTCACGATGGACTTCAGTTTCAGTGCCTTATAGAACAGAGATCTCTTTTAAAGTTCGTTACTGGACAGTAAAAGAACAGCAAGCTCAACAATTGTGATTAAAAAAAAAAAACTTTTTAGTAAAACAGGAGCCATTTCAGACTAAAGTTTCAGGTTCCCACACTGCCTTCTCTCCGCAGCCAAGAAATGCAGCTTAGTGACAATGTCCCAGCCCAAATGACCCCACCCTGTCATTTCAACTCATGAGTATCTCAGGGCAATGACTCTACAGTGGGAGACTGCAAACATGCCCAGGTTCCCTCTCAAACTTGATGAATCAGAATCTCAGAAAGCAGAGTCAGGATGCTTTTGAACAGGGACCCACGTCAGAGAGCCCCTGTCACAGTGCACCTGTGTGGGGCTAAGGTACTTTTGCCCCTAAGCTTTCCTGGGTCACCCTGCTTGGTCCCTTTGGGTCAAAACCCTAGCCTTGGCTAGGAGCTCTCTTCCTCCTCCGCGTTGGGACAAGGGATCAAGACAGAAAGCTGGGTCCCCTTCCAAAACGGAGACATCTGTACGTCATATGAGAGTGAGGCAAAGCGCTCGGAGTGATTTCCTCCAAAATCTGGAATAAGGGGGCGCCTGAGCGGCTCAGTGGGTTAAAACCTCTGCCTTCGGCTCAGGTTGTGATCTTGGGGTCCTGGGATCGAGCCTGGCACGGGGCTCTCTGCTCAGCGGGGAGCCTGCTTCCTCCTCTCTCTCTGCCCATCTCTCTGCCTACTTGTGATCTCTCCCCTCTCTGTCAAATATATAAATAAAATAAAAATCTTAAAAAAAAAATTTGGAATAAGATGCTAAGTGGGAGCCACCTAACTGAGGGTTGCTTCCAAGGAATAGAGCAGGAGCTCAGGTCCGCCTGCTCCTGCCGGGGGAGTTCGAGGAGTTTTTCTTACATGGGCTCCTCACTCTTCCTCAGGAGGGAGGCAAATGGTACGGGCTCCCCTGACAAGAGGGAGCCCCACCTGGGTCTCCTGCCTCTTCCCTCTTCCACAGAACGCTTTGCTCCCACTCCCACCCGCAGAGAACCCCGCCTACGTGGTTATCGAAAATCTCACTTGTGGTCTGCACAGTAATCCTGAGGGAAATTACAGAGCTCCCACAGGGGTACACAGACAGGAAACTCTCGAGGGCAGGCCATCCGGTGTGGATGGGGCTCACCACTGCATATCTTGCCGAAGAGGTTTCAGAACAAAACCCACCTGCCCTATTCTAACAAACTCCGCCTGGCGGGCTTCCTCTTTCTTCCGTGCGGACTTGGGCGACTCTGGTAAGACGTCACTAAAAGATCGTCTGTTGAGCATGTTCTAGGAAAGAAAAACAAGTTACAAATTCCAGAAATGGTTGCCGAGTCCCATCCTCTGGCTTCTCCTAACACACAGAGCTCGCTGTCCAAATGCTATTTGGACTTTCTGTACCCATTTGCTCCACAAGCCTTCATGGAGCATCCCTCACGGGCTAGGCTTGGTGCCAGACACCAAGGGTAGAAGGCCAGTGGGTGGAGAGCCAGGGTCTAGTCTTGACCAAGAGTGTTGGCTTTGACAGCCCCGGGGCTCGCTAGCTGCCAGCGGTGTGATAAGAGTCACCACCTTGCACAGCTCCAGGGACGCCGATCGCATAGAGCGTCCCCCCAACCCCGCCCCGCGGAACAAGGCGTATGGAATTCTAGATGATCAGTACCCCTGGAGCTGTGCGATTCCGTGGCCCTCACGGTAACGTTGGGCATGTGAGTTAATTTTAGAGCTGCCATGTCTTTGCATGGCCAATACCGGTCTCCCAGGTGTGGGATGAAGACTACGTGAGCAGGTGCGTGCGAGGGGCTGGGCACAGGGCTTGGGCACACGCTCTGTAAGCGACAGTACTCTTCCAGGGTGTGGCCAGAGAATGGGCATGCTCCTCCATCAGCAAGCCTGACTGTGTGCCCGCTCCTCTGGCACATGCGGGCCTGGGAAACAGTCCCTGTCCTAGGGCAGCGCAGCGTAGTGGTGGAGACAGAGCGAGGAGGAGATTTCAGGGTTGGCGCGTGGGAGAATGTCTATGAAGGGGACGTACATATGGTATCTGAGAGCATCTAACGGGGGGACTTGGCTTCAACAGGGGGCTGGGGAAGGCCTGCGTCAGGCATCCATGCTTCAGCTAGGACCTCAGGGGCACTGTGTCCTCATCTTAGCACCCTCTCTGCACCCCTTCCTGACGTTCGGGGGGAAAAAAGGAATTGATGGGTGAGCGATTATGTCTTGCTCTTTAGCGCCTTAGGGTTAGTCTGGCCTAATCCCTGAGAGCAGATGGGGGGTACCAGCCAGTCAGAAATCAAGGGGTACCCTATAAAATGGTGGTGCTCACTGTGCCCAAAGGAAAGGACCGTATGAGCACCAGCTCATTAGAATAATTTCATCTCTGCACGTAAGCACCAGAACCCTGACACCCCATTTATTTACAAGCCTCACTGGTAGTGCCTTTTGCGGGAGTTAAAGAATGTAAGAAGCCTAGGGGAGTCTCCCCATTTGTCCTGTGCGTCCCTGTGAAAGGCAGGAACTGCTTCTGAGCAGCAATGCTATCACTCTACATTAATGAGCCCAGGGCATCCGATGACCTCACGCTGAGTCTGGGGGCCTCCAAGGAGCCCAGGTGCCCCCCGAGGCAATGAGGTGGCACTGGGTCCCCTCTGTGTGGAGGTACCTCCAGCCTAGGAAGCGTCTGGCACAAAGCAAATCTGCAGTAAATATAAAGGCTTGTTTCAGGCGCCTGAAAACACGGCTAGCCAGTAAAGCTCCAGAAATCCTTAAGAAGCTCCCAGTCTCTCTCCAAAATCCCCACTCTTGCCTGTCGCTCAGCTCTGTGGCATGGGGAGTGCCACCAAGGACAACCACCCCATAAAAGCACTCTCAGATGCTCCGGGGATGGCGGATTGATACCCACGCCCCCCTGCCTGCACTTCCATTTCCACAGGCCTGTGATTTCTGCAAATCGCTTTCCTATATACGGACATTCCGCACTCTCAATGATGAAAGAACGAACGTCAGCCCTGTGGTCACAGCCGTAGAGATCGAAGCGACTTTCGCTCTTCTAACCAGGACTCATCATTGGGACTTGTGTTCTCAACTCAAACCCATGAGAAGGAAAGAAGACCACGGACCCAGAGTTACCTTATGCAAATCTGGCATCAAATCCTGGTATAAAGAGCGAATCAACATATCCAGAGTGCGTCGACGTTTCTGGGCAAATGTTGGGGTTTCCAAAGTGGCTTTTTCACCATTAATGACTAAAATAAATCAAGTTATAAAGGGAGTTACAAAAATTAACGTGCTATTGAAGAATGTTCTTCTCAAGGAATCCCCTCCCAGTGAATGCCACCCACTTCCCTAATATTGGTGTTACCACTGGCACAACCCTTCTTTCATGGGAGAATGCTTAAAAACTCTCTAAATTTCTCTGTACAAACCCATAGTCCATAGGAATGTCTGTCTTACCTTTCCTGTTGGACTGTAAGCTTCCTGAGCAGAGGGTGTATCTAATTACTTGAAGATCACGTACACGCTGAACCGGCCCCTATCCGCCATTCCTTCCTCCCATCCATCGGTCTACTGCTCTACCCAACCCACACTCTTCCAACACACGGGCCAACCCACCAGGATGCCATCAACAGGATTAAATGTATATTTGCTACATTTTGTTAAGAAAAGTAACAATTGCCTAACAGAGTACTGGGTTTCTTACTCTAATGGAAGTTTCTAGTCCTAATGGAAGTTCCGGAAAAAAAAGCTCGTGGTTAGTGGACTACAGACACTAAGAGGCAGTAAAGTGAAACGTCCAGGTCGTATTAGAGCACAGAACAGAAAGTGCACACTAGGGGGTCTGGAGCTTGAAGTCAAGGCAGTTATGGGTTTGAATCCCAGAGGAGCTACCACATTCGTAAGTAAATTATTTAGCTGCTTGGGGCCTCATTTTTAACCCTGTAAAAACAGATGTAACCGTATTTCCTTATGGGGTCATTGTAAGAATTTAAAATGATATAATACACATAGAGTTAGCACCACAGTAGGCCTTTCAAACTGAATTATGAGCTGTTATTTTTCTCATAGGAAGGCCCAAAGGAAGGACGGTGTTCACAGACTGCAAAGAACTTCTTGGGCTCAGGCATTTCCTAGATAGGATCTGAGTGCTGGGGGCCAGATGGGCTTATCTGCGGCAAGGCATCTCTTAAGGAATTTAAACTGCATGCATTTAAGGCGTGCCTCCTATTTTCTCTGCTTCTGTGATTGGGAATTTTTTGTTTGAGGATATTTTCTCCTTAGTACCCCAGGAAGGTTAAAAAAAAAAAACAACAACAACACACAACCCTTTAAAATGACCTGTTTCAGCCAAATAAGGGGGTTAGTTCAAAAGTTTTGTTGAAATGCCATTTCCTGTTATCTTGGAGTTTCCTGCCTGGCTTTCTTCCTCCCTCCTGCTGCATCTACTTTGAATTCAAAGAGACTTCGGATCCCTTGGCTTCTGCCTTTTCTCTGAGTCCATCAACCCCTCCTGGTCCACCCTGGCTCCATGCTCCAACCATTTAACACATCTCTTCACAGTCCACAGCCTGGGCTCTTCCACTATATTGACCATGCAGGTTTTCAACTGTAGCTCAAGCATTTGCTTCATTGCACCCAAGTGTCCAGCGAGCCCCGAGGGGGCTGCTCAAAGTCACTCTGTTGACTGGCTCCATTTAAATCAGCAGATACACTCATAAGCTGGGTTCTTAGGTTGCTGAGTCATCTTTAATCGTGATTCAAGGGCTCCATGCCTGCAGCAGCCCCTTCCCTGCTAGACTGCTTACTTCCTGACACCCCTGCTTCCAAGACCCTCCCTATTTCTAGCTGCTAAATTCACTCTCTGTTGCTGACTCTTTGTTTCAGGTCTGTTTCTTGCTCTCCACCGGCTCTTCTGGACTTGAAACCCATGGACCCCGATTTTAAGACACAGGCAATTTCACATAACAATTTCAGATCTCTGTCTCGTTTGGAAAACTTGGACTATCTGGCAGCACTGGGCGCATGCCCCTGAATGGGGTTTGCAAGCTGAACTTCCAGCTGTCATAACTAAGGGCTATTCTGGGGAGGGATGCAGCCGAGCTCTTGTGGTTCAGAAGATGGGGGCACGGGGTCAGGTATTTGGGTATTCTCGGTGGAGCTAAAATGTATATGCACCAGCTAGTGAAGCCTGGGTGGTCAGGTTCTATACCATCCTATCCACATTCTGTCGGTCTATCTTCTCCCCGCCCCCCCCACTTACTAACAACTCCCCTTTCCCTAAGTACACACCCACACAACCACCCTTAGTCCCACCTGCTTGCACTCTCTGACAGAGACTCAGATACACAAGTAGCCAGAGATTCAGAAATGGCTATATCAGAAGCCTGGGCAGCAAGGCCAATTTGAGGCCCCCTGGATCGTGAGCAGGCGAGTGTAGATAAACCTCAAGGCAGGTGGGCAGCATGGTCGATACAGGTTGGGACACAGGTAAAGACCTATATAACACTACCAGAAGACAGAATGTTTCACATGAAGAATTGACAGAACGTGGAAGGGGATCAAGGCTTAAACAATGAGATTTTCCTTATACAGCATCCTCGGAGGATCTGAAGACATGCATTCTGATGTAGAACAAGTTGCAAAAAAATTTCAAAATAGAAACTTACGTTTCACTAGCAAAAAGTCCCTGAATTCCTGGTGGTCTGTAAACACCGGTGGGGATGGCAAGGGGGGGCCAAAGAGTGGTACGCTTTCTTCCGAGAATATTTTCAGCCTACGTGGAGAACATATTCAAAGATCAGCAATATTCAGACCTTACATTTGTTCAGTTGCCTATGCGATACGTCAAGAATATTCATCCCATAGGAGTGCCGTCTCTGGGCTGTCAGAGGCTCAGCCACAGTGCAGCTCTCCCATGAGCTTTAGGAAAGAGGCCAAGTCTTCCTGCATCCTTCATGGTCCAACCTACCAAGCTGTGGGAAAGGTCAGGAACTCCGGGAAAAACAGCAAAGCCTTGGAGTGCCTGGGTGGCTCAGTGGGTTAAAGCCTCTGCCTTCAGCTCAGGTCATGATCTCGGGGTCCTGGGATCGAGCCCCACATCGGGCTCTCTACTCAGCAGGAAGCCTGCTTTCTCCTCTCTCCCTGCCTGTCTCTCTGCCTACTTGTGATCTCTCTCTCTCTGCCAAATAAATAAATAAAATCTTTAAAAAAAAAATAGCAAAGGCCACTATTGAGCACTCCTTGCATACCACGCAGCATACTTGATATTTTAAGACATAGCATCAGCCGATTCTCATCAACCTGCCAGGGGAGTAGCATTACCTTTATTCTGTCCTACGGACGAAGCCTGCGACTCTGAGAAGATAAACACTTCTTTTAATACCAGGAAGTTAATAAGTCACAGAGCCGGGATTCCAACCCAAATCTACTTGGCTCAAAGTTCACGCTCTTTTCACATCATGATTACCTTTCAACAGATTAGTTTTTGAGAACAGAGGGATACATGGACCAGAACAAAGCCTAGGAAAGGGGGTACTCTGGTCAAGATCAAACATGGCAAATTTGTGCCCATTTCAGAGTATAGTAAAATTCCAAACTGACCCTGACCCTTGCGTCTACTGCACAGGGCAACACTACACGCAACAAGCTTTTCCGAAAGAGAAGATGGCCTTAAAGAAAGTTCTATTAGGTGAGGACACTCACATCAAATCAATCAACAAATATATCTATCAAGAGTCATCAAAGGAATGCTAAATTAATAAGTAAAGAGGAGAATTAGAACAAGCAGCCAAGAGAATGTCATCACCTACCTGTAATTGTCATTTTGTTGATCATACCTCACTAAGGCAAAAATATCTGTGGTGATGGTTAAGGAAATCAATCAACAACCCCACAACTCACTGTCACTGGCTCGTGCCTTGAAATCCCTTGTGCAGAATCATCCTAGACCTGCACTTCTGTGCTCAGGACATCTGTCACTCTTAGGTTGAAATGGAGCCTTGACTTCTTTCAAAGAGACAGCTCAGGAAGACATAAGTTCGACCTCTGTGCACTCATCCTTTGGGGAAAGAGCTTAGTCTCCCAATCTGTCAGGAAAGCAATATAAATGCAGCCATTACGTGGCTAAGCAGCCAACCAGGCAAAAAGAACAATTCCTTTGCTTGGCAATATAAAACATCCCCACATGAAATTAGACATAGATTTCTTCTCACTCATTTTGAAAATAAAAGCAATTTAAATACTTCCACCACACACCTTCCCTCTCCTTCTGGCTTTGATAGACAAAACAAACCCAAACAAACCAATGCAGCTGGTGGCAGCCTCTGAGCTCAATCTACTTGTCTCGAGTCAGATGTGTGTAGCCTAGACTACCTTGTCCAGCTTTCTTTCTCCTATCCTTCCTCCTCCCCTGCCAACTCCTACCCTCAGCTTTCCTTTGCCAGGGCTAAAAGGCCATCAGTCCCTCAGAGTGTTTCCATTCCTGGACTCAGAGGAGACTCTGCATTAACTCTCTGCCTGTCCCTTTCCAGAAACAAATGTGTGAAGCCCCAAATCTAAAAGTTATAACTAAAGGAAATTCTAAAATACGATGACTACCTCTCGGTCACTTAAGGAGCCACCTCCTCACCACCTCCTCTTGCGTGGTACCTGGAGAAAACTTCTGTTTTACAAGAAGGACGGCTGCAGGAAAGGGGAAATAAGTCCCAGTGAATGGGGCAAGATATCACTTGATGAGCAAGGACAGGAGCAAAAACCATTATTATTGAAGTGTAGGTGCTTATACATTTTCTTCCCTGCTCTCCTGGAAGAAATGTGGCCATTCCCACTTTTAAAAAACTTACATGCTATATTGTTAAGTTACAATGAATAAGTCAAAGCAAGTGGAACGATCTATTTCTGGATGTGACAGGTCACAACGGTCCTGCCTCCCAACATTTTTACTAGAGTCTCCAGGGAACATGAATGGCTAGACTAGAATTTATTCTGAAAATGCCTGTTCACTGCCTTTTATTTGCTAGGTACAACCTGTGGAGGCACCAACTTTGGGTCTCACTGTTGTGGCCTGTGACCCAAAGCAACGAGGTCACGATGGCCTCCATTGGGCTCGCCAAACTCATGTCCTGTGCCTGTCTGATTGAGCTAAGCCTGGACATTACAGAGAATGTCAACAGGACTCTGCCAGTGGTATGAGCTAACTAAGCAGGGATTTAAGGAAGCAGACGGAAAAGCGACTTAAAATATGATTAATTCTATCATTTCTTAAATTTTAAGAGGCGGTAATGCAGTAGCTGTCTCCAGGGTTCAGAATCAACAACGAAACATTATTTTGGCCTTTTATTTTAACTTGCAAATTTTTATTTAACTAAATTTAACTGAACTCTAATAACTTCTGTTCAATTTTTTATTTAAAGGAGATTTCTCAGAGGGTTCGCTACCTATGATTCTAGGTCATTTACTACTGATGGATGATAGGGAGTTTCCCTTACTTCAGAGACTACCGGAGGAAAGGAAAGAGACTCTAGAAGCCAAGAATTCTCAGAGAATGAATCCATCCATTATACCAATGGATGGAGGAGGACGAGGGCAGAATATATAACCCCAAGGGAAAAATCCAGAGTAGTGGCTCCAAAAATCTAGCGATGCAAAACAACCACGGCAAGCAAGTCAAGTATCGGATTTGTTTTGAGGGTCATTTGAGTCCCGTGAGGCCGACCAACAGCTCTCTAAACTCATTCACAAAGGTCCAGGATACGTGTAAAGTGGGAGCGGATCATGGAAGGCTTAAAGGCAGGAGAAGGCTCCTCTCCCTCCTGGAACACAATGGTGACGATGTCATTTCCAATGTGGCGCTTCCTCTCCACCTAGATGTAAGCATAAGTAACATCATCAAGGAGGTCACTCAAACATGATAGATTCACAGGGTTAAAACACTAAAGCAATATGGCGAACTTCGAAAATCATGGAGCCCTACGCTTCCGCCATCTTTAACTTCTCGCCTCCCGTGTTCTACCAGCCCGACATCCAGGCTCTCCTATCCATCTCCTCTGCTCCCTGCCCAATGCAGGTCTGCATTTCCTCTTGTCTTCCCTTCTGCAGCAGCCTCCTAACTAGCTTCCTTGCCTCCGTTCCCTCCCGTTTGGCTGCTCTGATTGTGTCCACCTTCACTCCTACTTCATCTTCTCAGCCTGACATTGAAGGCCCCCAGACAAGAGCCATTGCATCAGAATTCCCTGGGGATGGGGCTCAAGCATGTATGTTTATAAATGCCTTAGCTAGTTCTGAGAGATGTACTTGGTGACAACAATGGGCTTATGTGATCTGACCTCAGCCGACCTTTCAAAAATGATCTCCTAGATCTGTGCTCAGCAAATTTTTTCTGTAAAGGGCCAGGTAGTAAATATTTTCAGCTTTGCAGATCATATTGTCAGTTTACAACCAGGAGCTTTCCTGTCATAGCACAAAAGCACCTACCAGTGATACATACATGAGTGGGCGTGGCTGTGTTCCAATAACTTTATTTAACAAAACAGGCAGTATGTGAGATTTAGCCCATGCTCCGTGGCTTGCCAACCTCTGTCCTAGACCTTTGTTTAATTGGCCAAATAGAATGGTTCACTGTTCGTGGATTCCTGGTGTGTCCCCTATTAAACACTGTAAGCTCCCGGAGAACAGGATCCTCGTTGATTCATATTAGATATTACTCTCTTTTTGCAAGTAAGAAATGAAGGTTTAGAGACGTTCTAATAATTTCAGTTCAATTTAACGCAGGAAGTCATTGTTTTTAGCAATGATTTCTTGGCCGTGACACCAAAAGCACACCCAATGAAAGGAAAAATGAGATAAACTGGCCTACATCAAGACTGAAAGCTTTTCTGCATTAAAGGATACGATCGACCGAGTGGAAAGGCAGCCCACAGAACGGGAGAAAATAATTACAAACCACATATCTGATAAGGGGTTATATCCAGTATATATGAAGAACTCCTGGAACTCAACAAGTCAGATAACTTGATTAAAAAATGGGCACAGGAGTTGAATAAGCGTTTCTCCAAAGATGATGTGATAAACACATGAAAAGATGCTCCATATTGCTGATCAAAACCACGGCGAGCTGCCATTTCACACCCATTTAGGAGAGCCATTCCAAAATAAAACAAAACCAAAGAAAATACAAAAAGCCTGGGAATGACAGGTGCTGTCGAGGATGCGGAGAAAGTGGAACTGTCGCGCACTGCTGGTGGGGATGCAGAACGGGGCTGGCTCCCCAAACACACACGGCATCACCACATGACCCAGCAACTCCCCCGAGATAAGAAAGGCTGCAGGAGGCCAGTGTTCAGTACTGGACCTGTGAGGTTTGAGGCGTCCAGCCCCGGGGGCCATCGAGAAGAGGGCGGCGCACCTGAGTCCACACTTCTGGAGGGAGGTCTGGCTGGACATGTGCGTTTGGGTGTCGCTGGCTGATGAAAGCTCTCTAAAGCCCTGAGACCGGGGGAGGTCATCCAGGGAGTGGATGAGAGTTAGGAGGAGGAGACAAGAGGGCCAAGAACTGTGCCCTGGGCCAGGCAAAGCCCTCCATGTGCCCAAGATCACAGAGCTAGCTCTGGCGGACCTAGAACTGGGCCCGGATGGGCAGCTCCCTGAGCCTGTGCTTTCTTCCGGTACTAGAGAGAGCAGGAGATGGTGGCGATGGGGCATGTCACGGCACGTTAGGAGGGAGGTGAGGTCCCAGAGAGGCAAATATCAACCTCTCCCCTCCCCACTAGGGTCTGGTTCAGCAACAGAGAAGAGAGGCGGATGTCACGGGAATACCAGAGCCTACAAACTCAGTGAGAATTGGCTTCTTTACGTCAGATTAGGGATACGGCTCGGACTGTTTCACTCGTGTTCTAGATGTTAGGAGGTCAATAAGCATGAAGATTTTACGAGCCAGGCTGGCCTCTGTGTTTTTGCTGTGTTGAGCCCCCGAGGTAGAGAGAGAGGCTCAGGGGTCCTTTTCTGGCCGCCCTGATGGGGCGCACTGAAGGTTCACTAGCGTCCTGCGCTTGTCTCTCTGCCCACCTGCGTGATCTTCCCTGTGATAGAGACAAGTTCCGGAGTTTTCATCTCCTTCACATCTACCAATGCTGGGCCAGTGGAGGACCCAGGCGCTACCCACGGAGACCATGGTCCGTCTGGAGACGTTTCACGGCTGACCTTAACATACGGACAGCCCGTCAAAGAGATAAGGTCGCAGACTTCTGAGCTGGGCAAAGGTTGAGCTGTCACATTCTTTCCTCCTGTCTCTCTGGCCAATGCCCCTTCTGTCACGAGACATGGGCCATTCTGGTGATTGCATAGGGCTGAGAAGGTCAGAATGGGAGGAGGAGCGGGGGGATTGTAAAACACTTCCGTGGAAGTTCTGTGATATTATTGCTGAACTTTAAGAGGTCAGTACAACTCCTGATGACTGAGAAGGCCAGCTCAGCTCCTGCTCTGCACGTGATCCCAAGATCCTAAGAGATTCAGCTCTTGCAGTAACTTAGGTTGCCTCAACCATGCAAACGAGGATGCCTTACAGGAAGTGACTGCCAAGCAGTCTTCCTGGGCCGGGATACTTCCTGTTTCCACCTGACTGTTCCCAGAGGGAGCCCTCTCAAACCAGAATTAGCTGACAACCTCCAGTGGGTCTCCGGCGCCTGCGGGACAAATCCACCAACTCCCTATTCCAGGCCCCCAAATAGCCAACACGCCAGCTCTTCCTGCCCCTCCTTGCCACATCCCCAAAGCACCTGGATTTCTCCCGACTGGAATACTGCATTTTAGTGCGCTGGTCTGCACTGTGTCTTTTCCCCTTGCTGATGTCTGATTGAGATAAGAATTACAGGTGCTCAGAAAAAAAGGGCCTTCTTGGCCCATCACATCCCCTCTCTAGGTTCCTATTTCTCACAGATCTTTGCTGGCCAGCTGTCCATTCATGTTGGTGATATGTATTCATACAGGTGCCTTTGATGTTTAAAAAGGGGTAAGAAGCTAATCAAGAGTTAAGCGGTGTGGCAGCCCACCCCCCAGAATCCTTCAAAAACCAGCAGCA
>CM053615.1:71301565-71318131 GCA_028646535.1 Procyon lotor
TGTGTATCTTTTGCTCACTGCGGAGCCGCGAGGTGCTCGGTAAACATTTGTAGAATGAGCGAGCTACTTTTCGCTCGCCGTCCCCGCTCAGGAAGGACAGCAGTGATGTGCTCCGCAAGGCCTAGGTCCCTCACACACGTGTCCTCTCCACCCCCTTTTGGCACCCCAGCTCCCACCAGGGGACAGCAGACTGCTGGTGGGTTTGAGGGGGTCTGGGCAGGAGGAGACCTGAGCTCGTGGAGCCCAGAGCGAGCTGGCTGGCAGGGGATGGAGTTCAGCCTGTCCCGGAGTGGAGCTGCCCATGAGGTACAGTCACCTGGGCATGGACGAGGCGACCCAGACCATACCTCAGAGGCCCCTCTGTTCCCCTTTCCAAGTGAATAAGCCCCAGGGACTCCGATATGACCCCAGAGAAGCAGAGGGCTCTCCCTCCTAATAACTAATATCGGTTGTTTCTGCACCCGAGGACGGAGGGCTCTAAATCAGACCAGACTGGTTTAGAAAAGTAAGCAAAGCATGTTTCTCGTGCCCCACAGCTGTGAAGCACACTCACACTCAAAAGCGCTGCCGTCCATGCCTGGCCCTCCCCTAGACCGTGAGCTCACTGCAGTCCCTGGCAGCGCCTTGCACTGTTGTGTCTCCGGAATCTAGCATGTGCCTGACACAGAGAAAGTCCTCTGTTGCAGTTTAAAAAGGGCAGCCTGAATGAGGGAGCTGGGGTGAAGGGCAGGAGTTTAAAATGTCGAGGCATAGGAAGGAGCTAGGAGTCTATGACCTCGCCTCCTTGGACCTTCCCTATCCAGCTGGGTTTCTGATTTTGTCTTCTGATTTTGAGACAAATTTTGAAACAAATTTTAAAAGAAAAATCCCTTTCTGCAGGTAGAAAAGTCTATGGAGGTTACAAATCAAACGGGATGCTGATTGATGCTCTGTTGAATCTGGAATTAAAGGAGGAAAAAAAAAAATCTTGCCTTGCCTGGCAATGTGTTATGGGCTTTACATGTAGAATCCTGTTTAATCTTCACAGGGGACATGAGAGGTGGGTTTTATATTCTTCACATCATTCAGCTGGAAGTTAAAAATTAGGTTAAATGTGGTCACATGGAGAATCAATGGTACTTATGGGAGCGCTTCTAGTTTCCTTGTGTGATTAAAACACCATCAGCAAACTTAGTACTGAAATGTATTATTTGCATTAAAGGTGAATCATTGCATGCTAACGTCATGGCCAAATTTTCTTTCTTTTTTTAAGTAAAGACTGACTCTGATATTCAAGATAGAGATTAATCACAAGAAAATAAGATCCTTGCTATATTGAACTACTTATACTTTTCCCCCTGAAATTGATCTCACAGATATATTTTTCTCTAAGAACATATAACTGGAAGTTATAATTTCTATTATAAAATATTTTCATCTTCAACATATCCAAGAGAAAAGTCTCTCTATATGAAACTCTGAGTTTATAAAAGTTGTTTTTTACTTTGCTTTTTTTTTTTTTAATGGAAATGGAAAAGAAACTGATGAAAATCAGCTGCAAACCTTGAGGGGAGCAAGATCATTCTACAGCAATTTCCTGACAGGGGCCTTCAGGGCACAGGTGTCTGGACAGAAGAGGGCAAGCCCAGTGTGCCCTGTGTGTGGCGGAATGGCTTATGGAAGTGGCCTGGGCGACTAAGGGGAAAACCAGCTGGTTCTCTGGGCTTGTTCACCAGGGACTTGCCCGCCTGCTGGGGGAAGGAAGGAGATGGAAAAGGAAAACCGGATTCCTGACCCAGAGAAATGGAAGCACGCGACACAGTTTGGGGAAGATGGAAGCAGGACTGGGAATCTCTGAGATTCCCAAGGCCTTGAGCCAAGTAGCATCTAAACACACAGAGCTGGGGCGCCTGGGTGGCTCAGTCGTTAAGAGTCTGCCGTCAGCTCAGGTCATGACCCCAGGGTCCTGGAATCGAGCCCGTACCCCCCGCTTCTCCCTCTCCCACTGCCCCTGCTTGTGTTCCCTCTTTTGCTGTCTCTATCAAATAAATTAAAAAAAATCTTAGAAAACAAACAAAACACAAAGCTTATTACCTTCTGAGGCATTGGTGAGTCTAGGAAAACAGACAGACAGACAGACAGACACACACACCCATCCCATCTGAGATGAAACTAGAGCCGGAAGCCAGGAGACCAGCAAAGCCAGGGGAAATGGAAGTCCCTGGGCTCTGTGAGCCAGAGAGGCCGCTGGAACCACACCCGCCCTGGCGTTGGGCCCCTGCCGCCCGAGGGACGGCTGCCTGCTCAGGTCCGTGAGATTCCAGTTTGGTACAGAGAGGATATCACCCACATTTGTTTCCATGTTCTTTTCCTTTCCAGTTCCAGACTAATCATCCCATTCTGATAACCTGCTCTATCTTTCTGTTCTGATCTCTCCCACCTAAAATCCCTCCCATCCTTTCAAGCGGTTAAAAGAAAAAACCAAAAAACCGACATCAGTTTGTAAAGCATCCAGCCCCCAATTTTTCCTCCCAGAGTTTTCAATAAAGTGGAAAGACAACACGTGAAAGAGATGAAAGCGATAAAGAGATCTTGTAGAAGTGACCCCCCTGCCTCACTGGGCCCTGTAACCCGGGAGCCGGGGCGGCAGGAGCAGCCTGGCTGAGCTGTGGGGCCCAGGAACCCCACCAGGAGCGTGGGCAGCGAGCTCTGCTCCCGCCGCTTTGCCCATCGGTCCCCTCACCACCGGGCTATCAACTCTTGCATCTCAAAAGATGATTTTTTTTACCAAACAAATTTCTCTGCTGGTAATTAGCTCTCCCATACTTATTAATCAAAGATTAATCGAAGTTTCAGTCCCATGTGTATGGAAATAAATACAATTCTAGGCTGGAAAGAGTATGTTTTATAGCTTTGGTTACACTGGGCAGGCTTAGCCAGGAAACATATCTTACTACTTTTAGCCTTTAAAGGATCCTTTTTTATTGTAGTTTCATGTTAGCTTTTGAAATGCTGAAAATCCTTGAGGACTTCCTTTTATGTGTTTGCTCTGGGCTGCCCGGCCCCCACCCTGCCACGGGCCCCAAGCCAACGCAGGTGAGCCTGGACACATCAGGCTGTGGGGCTGATTTCGTTAACAGCCTGGAAGCAGATGAGAGTAGAAGGGTAACCGTGGTTAAAATTTGGGGTGCTGGGGTCAAGAGGACCCTGAACGTGAACCCTGGCTCTGCTGTTTTCATAGCTGCGCAATCCCGAGAAGGGCAGTTCACCTCTCCCGGCCTCAGGGGACCTTAGCTCCAAAGTTCAGTTTGAGAATTCGGTGTAACAGTCAGCGCCTGGCACACGGTAAGGGCTCCCTAAACGGAAGCGACCACCTGCACCCCGCACCCCGGAGACAGTGCCACAGGCAGGCCCATCTCACCAGGAGGGCTGGGAGATCCAGGTTGGAATGCCATTTTTAGACGCTCCCTGGAACGCAATTAAAGTCGCAGGAACAAGGCGCCGGGTAAATCCAGGTCCCACTTCCTTTAAATTACCCAGGGAGAGAGCAGTTGATTTTAGCAACTTACAGTTGTAACATAAGAGCAGCCCGGCTTCTCCATCTTCGTACACATCAATAGCCGCCACGAAATTAACCTGAAACGATAAAGGCGGTGGTGGGCGGGCTGGCGGGCACTGTTGAAAGTCTTTCTCAAGTTCAAGGCTTTGGCGGGGCGAGGCTCGGCTCCCAGGTGCTGTGGGGTCACTTCTACCTCGGTGGCCGTGATTATAATGCACAGAGCCGTGTCCCCTGCGTCTCCCTGCTGGGACTTTGTCACCACCTTTCGTACCCATCGAGGAGCTCTTGGGAGATGGGCTTCTCCGCTTTCTCTGTCACGGGGCCTCCCATTTGGGTAACGCGCTCCGGTTCCCAAAGCTTCCTGGCAGGGGGCCCTTTTCTCCGCGGCCCCTGACACGTGGCATCTCCCTCCTGCCCGTCGCCCACTTCAGGTTATGCTTCCACATCTTGGCTCTTCCCTCATTTAGAAAAATGCTCATCTTTCTGGCCTCACACGTTATTCTGAGCTCCAAACCCCTAACTCTCCCCGCTCAGACACACGCTCTCCTCAGAGCTCCTGCTCTCGCTTCCGAGTCTTTCATTCTTGTTCTCAACCCAATGGATTCCACCCCCGAGTTCCTGCGAGGCGGCAGGCAGGAGCACGGCCTCCGGTCAGGCAGGCCCGAGCGAACAGCCCGTCTACACCACTGCCTGCCACTGCCGCTCGTGGCAAGCGGGCCCAACCTCTGGGCTCGGGCCTTCTCCTAAACCGGTGGAAGGGCAGTAACTCTGCCGGACTGCAATGAGAACTCCACGAGACGAGGCCAAGGGTCTGGAGGAGGGCCTGCCGCTGCCCGGTCAGCACCGTCAGCATCTTCCTCTCACACGGACTAGTTTCTTCCTAATCCTTCTCCTTTTTGTGAGCAGGGTTAGTCCTGACGTCTCAGGCGCCCCCACCCCCCCAAGCCCAGCAGCTTCCTCTTCAGGGGCTCTCGGGTGTCTCGTGTGGGCCTGCGGCTGCCCCGAACGAGGGCCGACCTCCCCAGGCAGAAGCACGGGCCTGTCCCCCTCAGCTCGCCTCTCCGGCCCCTTCTGGAGTCGATGCTGCCCAGGCCCGCCTGGGCTGGCCACGCTCCTCTGTACGGGGCATTCCTCCCACTTCACCCAGCACGGGGCCCTGCCTCGGCTCCGGCTTCCCTCCGATGGAACCCCCGTCCCCTCCCTTCCGTCCTCATCTGGCACTGTCCTAGGCGCCATTCAGCACGAAGAAACGAATAAGGCAGGGTCCCGCCCCTCAAGAAAAAGCCAGAAAAGCATATAAATACATAAAACGAGGTATAAAGAGGCAAATGCCAGAAGCAAGAGCTGTGGGTGCTTTGGGTGGGGGGACAACGGACTGCGAGGCTCTCGGAGGTCAAATGTCAACTCTGGGAGCAGAAAGACTTGGGGATCAAATTCCAGATAATTCCTCCTCCACTACAAATCATATTCCTCTATTTTAATGATTTGCATAGTGTGTGTTGCTGTCTGATATTCACTTATTTGTCTCTTTATCGGTGGGCCCTCCCCCGCCAGTAGGACATAAGCTTCGGGAACAGTGGAACAGTGGCCTCGCCTGTGCTGTTCGTCATCACCACTCAGCCTCTATCCTGGGCCTGACATGTGGCAGGAGCAGAAAAAATCCTCAGTGAATGAACAACTGAATAAAGGAAATCCTACCTCTCTCACTTTGGAGGTGCGTCCCCTTAGGCCACCTGTTCAACCTTGCGGACCCTCAGTCTCTCCATTTGTAGAAGGAGAGATAGGAAGGGCATCCCCCCCAATGGCAGCTAAGGGTTCCATGAGGCCACTTATGGAAGGATCTAGAGCATGGCCTGCTACTTGGAAAATGCTCGGTAAATGTCAGCCGACCCCATGACCTAGCTGTGGGACCAGCACTAATGGAGTATGTGACATGAGGGAGCAGCCTTTGAACTCTTGGGTCCCGAAAGGAACCTTCCTGTCCCCACCGCTTTGCCTTAGAAACAGTTCCTCCTCAGGTGTCACAGTACTTGTCAGTTGGGTGACACTTATTCCAGCCAAAGGGAGGCCGGGAGGGGCCGAGTGCTCCTGGCTTTGTAGCCTGGACCTGTGTGGCCTGTCCCCCATCATGCCTTGGGACGTGGCTGTGGAGGCCACAGCATGCCCTCCGAGTCGGAGAGCCTGGGTTCAAGTCCTGTCTCTGCTCCTTACTAGCTGTGTGGTTTGGGGTAAATAAGCAACTACTCCTTTCTGAGTCTCAGGTTCCTTTTCTGCAAAAACAGGGAAGTGAACAGTGCATGCCCCGCAGTTGCTGGGGAGATTTCGTGAGCTAGTGCTTACGAGGTGCCTTGGCTCGGGGCCAGACACAGAAGTGATCATACAGCGGTGGCTGTGTTTCTTTTCACTTTGGGAGGGTTCACTGGAGCGGGAAAGGCGGGAAGGGACGGCCTGTGCATTTAGATGTAGGGCCTGTATAGGTGCTCGGGGTGGGGGAGGGAGAGACGTGCGGCCGACCTGGGAGTAGAGGAAGCTCAGGCAGAAGTGGACCAAGGTCTGCACTTGGCGGCAGTAGACACCAGGGGAGTCCCTGGCGCGCGGGGGTCTTGAAGGGGGTCCCAGGACCGTGCCGACTGGTGGACGAGCACGGCTGTGTGCAGGGATTCAGGCTGCAGGGCAGGCAATGGCAAAGCTCTGGTTTGTAACAAGCCAAGTCTGCACCCCACCTTCCCCAGCCCCAGCTGAAAGTGGGAGCCACTGCTGGGTCAGTGTCTGAACTTGCCATGTGATTTCGGGGTGAGCTTCCCACCAAGACCCACTGGGTCCTGGGCAGATAGATGGTCAAGATGGGGACTTAGGTCCGGCATCTAAGCCAGAGACCTAGACCCCGTCACCAGGTCTGCAGTTCCTTCCAGAGGAGACCTTTGTTTTGGGAAGGAAGCCAATGCAGGCTGTTGGAGCTGGGGCAGCAGCTCACGATAATGAACTTGATTTGGTTAAATGGTGAATTGGTTAAATGAACTTGATGTTGACTTTCAGATTGCTGCTTTGACACTTCTTAAACAAGTCCTCTCTTGACTTAGGGTTCTCTTCGACCCTCAGGTGGGGTTGAAGGCTGACAAGGGAATTGGATAGCTTGGCTGAGAAGAGAGGGGGAATGGAGGTGAGAAACTAGGCCAGGAAATCCACACTGGTGCCACGCACAGAGTAACTTGAATGACCCTTACGTGCCCAGTGACTTACGGGAGGTTGGCCTCTCTCTCCTGCCTCCATCGCACCAGGGCCTGGGCTGCAGAAACACCTTGGTAAAAAGCTAGTCCTGGGGGCACCTGAATGGTTCAGTCAGTTAAGAATCTGCCTTTCATTCAGGTTGTGATCCCAGGGTCCAGGGATCAAGCCTCACATGTGGCTCCCTGCTCAGCGGTGAGTCTGCTTCTCCTTCTCCCTCTGCCCCTCCCCCTGCTCCTTCTCTCTCTCTCTCTCTCTCTCACTCACTGTCTTTCTCTTAAATAAATAAATAAAATCTTAAAAAAAAAAAGCTAGTTGTGTTCCCGCGGGCTGTTTCTAACTGGCTATTAGAAAGCACTTTGTTCATTACCTTTTTCATTTCTCTAGGGCTTATCTTTCCAATTAGACAGTACATTCCTTGCAAAGATGAATGGCTGTGTCTAAGCATCCATACCCGCTCAGCAACACTCAGTGGCTGCAGATGTACCAAGGATGGAATATACATGCTCACTGACTTAGATCTGGGGAGAGGCTTAAAAAAATTTTTTTAAAGGTTTTCTCTTAGGGAAAGACTTAGTGACTTAGCTTTAAAAAGCATATGGAAGAAAAGACAGAACATTTTCAAATTATTCCTGATAACTTTCAGAAAAACAAAACAGTCACCCAAGAAAACCATCTTTAATCTGATTTTTCCTGGGCCTTCATAAATTTTACAAGGAAAAAATCATCCACATTCTAGTAAGTTATTAGGGTGCTAAATGTAAATAAACAATAACAATCAGCAGAAAAAGCATGTGAAGTCTTAGGAAACTAGTTGCCAGGGAAGGGATTGATGGAACAAAGACCTGCTCGCCGGGCCACGGTTTTTCTACCTCTTTTGGCTGGTCATGCAGTTTTGAAAAGTGAGGAGGGCAAGAACTTTTTTTTTTTTTTTTAAGATTTTATTTTTAAGTAATCTCTACACCCAACGTGGGGCTTAAACTTACAACCCTACGATCAAGAGTGGTATGCTCTTCTGACTGAGCCAGCCAGGTGCCCCCAAGAAGGGCGAGAACTTTATTTTTTTAATAAAGATTTTATTTATTTATTTGAGAGAGAGAGAGAGATCACAAGTACGCAGAGAGGCAGGCAGAGAGGGGGGAAGCAGGCTCCCCCCTGAGCAAACAGCCCGATGCAGGGCTCCATCCCGGACCTGAGCGAAGGCAGAGGCTTTAACCCACTGAGCCACCCAGGCGCCCCAAGGGCAAGAACTTTTAAAGGCAAATCGGGCCCTTCCTCTGAAGCTGGCAGGCTGGAAGAGGTTATGGGTTCCCCGTTGCTGGGACAGAGGGGCAGCCCTTCCGGCTTTAAATCAGGAAGAGTTTCAGGGCAGACTCATTCTACGAGGTCTCTATCTGCATCGCCTGGCAAGACACAAAGCATAATGATTCCCGCACATCCGGAGATTCCGATGTAATTGATCCGGGGCGGGGTCAGAGCACTCATCTTTTGAAAGCCTTCAGGAAGTTACAGCCTGGGCCGAGAAGCAATGTAACAGGCGGTTCCCAGACTTGTCTGAACTTAAGAATCACCCGAGGATCCTTTAAAAAATTCCAAAGCCCATATCCACACCCAAGACCAACAAAATCTCTGGGGGTGGGACACGGGCAGCAACAGCTTTTAAAGCCCCTCAGATGACTCCGGTTACAGACAAGTTTGGGCATTACCAAATGTACCTGTAATAGATGAGAACCGACTGAGGATCTGTGATTGATAACTGCAGAAACCAAGAAGGTCCCCTAGTTATATCGAGGTTTTTCTTTTTCCGATTTTTCTACTTCTTAAAATCTTGCTTTCATTTGGTATTAAGTCTTTCTAATACAGTCACGGGCAATTTTTTCATGACTATTTGGGCAGGGCGTGCCCTCATATAAGGTGCATTTTTTGTACGTCTCGTAAAGCATAATGCGAGAGAATTCTGTAGTCTCTTGGGCCTAGCTGGATAGGACTGGACTAAGTCTGTAGGTTTGGAAGTCTTTCCCAGGAACTACGTTCTCTGCGGGGGCACCGTTCTGCAGTGTCTTCGGTACCCAAGTGGGGGGGGTGGACTGGCTCCGCACTAGGCAAACCTCAAGGGGCCCCAGTGTTACTGGGCCTCGCCCTACTTCCCAGTGATAAAGGGCCCAGGAACTCTCCCATCTCCTGTGTGAGTGCGGAGAAGCTCCAGGGACAGACAGCTCACCGGGGTGGCAGGCTGGTGAGCGCTCACTGCCCCCCAGGGACACGAACTGTCAGACCTCACTCAGTCATCTTTAGCATCGCATACAGTTACAGGTGGGCCCCGGATCTCTTCTGAATCCCGGACAGCCCTGCGCTCTGCGTAGCTCAGGCTAGAAGGAGACAGTCTTTCTCTCTCCTCGTGGTGTCTCATCCCTTCCTCCTTTCCTAGGGGGCTTTTAGGGGGATGGACCCAGGGGCTGAGCTCGCCCCAGCCACCTGGGCCCCAAGCTGTGAGTCTGCCCGGGCCACAGAGAGAGGATAAGGCCCTTCCGGAGTGAATGACCGAATAAATGTTCTCATTTCTTTAGTTACTCAGATTGAGCTTTTCGACCCTTCACTTCTCTATGAGGAAGGATGGAAGGGCAGGGGAAGATCTAGAAAAGCTGAGCAGGGCGATGGGGCGAGTCCATTAGACTGAACCGTTTTGACCCACGAGAAGGGGACATCCCGGGGTCGCAGCCCGAAGAGTATATCAGAACACCGCTGCGGTCAATTGTACGGGATTTTAAAGAAATCCTAATTGCGGCCTCGGGAGGTTAGAAGACGTGCTCCTGGTCTTCCCGGCTTCCCACTTGCCCTCCGCCTGTCGACTCACCCTGTTGGCCTCCACGTGGTGCAGCCGGAAGGCCTCCCCCGTGCTCTCGTTCACCACATCAAACTGGTGTCGGTAAGCCACACAGATGAGATTGTCACTCTCCTCGGTTGGCCCATCTACTAAGGTCATCACCGCGGGAGAGTCGGACAGACAGATCTCCTGTGTGGTTGACGATGACGTGGGAGAAGGGGTCAGGACACGGAGCAGCCGTTTGCATAGCAACCCCCCCACCTCCCCCCCCCCCATCAGGCAGCGGGTTCCCTCCCTAGGCTCCTGCAGAGCCCTTTGCTGGCAGGGAAGTGGGGACAGGGAAAGAGAGGCAGGGATTGCGCCAGACTCCTCCCTCCCACAACCTGTCCTCAAAACACCTGACAAAACCAAATGGACAGCATGACCCTCATGAGCCCTCAGAGAGTCCGGCCCTGCCCTGGGATTGGATAATAGAATAATAATTGCTAATCTTGCTGAGCACTTAACACAGTGCCAGGCACTGTTCTCACCAGATCCTCAGAAGGACCTTATGAGATAGGTAAGGCTATTACTCTGTTTTACAGATAAGGAGACTGAGGCTCAAAGGTCACATGACTTGCCTACATTCACGTAGTTTATGTAAGTGCTGCAGCCAAGATTGGAGCTCAGGAAATCTGACTTCAGAGCTGATACGCCACAGAAATGCACCTGCTCTAGAGAAACAGTCATGGAGATCACTAATTACTGTATTAAGAAGACTAACACCTAATTAGAGCAAGATTTTAACTTGTTTTAACGTCACTGTGATGGCGGTTCTGTCCACCTAAGTGGACTATTAGCAGACACTGATGTGCATAATTCAGGAGGCTTTCACTCCGGCAAGGATAATTGCTCAGCTCGCCTACAGGCGAAGTCTGCCCTGGGAGCCGACGTCTGACATGGCTCACACCTAATGTGCTCCAGTTTTTAAGAAGGTAAGAGACGGTAGGAGCAGGAAAGGGACCCTCGAGGAGGCTTCCCTCCAAGGCCCCACCCTTAGTGGATCTGCCAGTCCTACCGGCTCGGGCAGGCAGGGCAGCCCCTTCCCCCTCTCTGGCCACCAAAGCCACTGTCATCGGTTACTAGGACTCTGCGTTACCATTTAGTGGTCTCCTTCTTTCCGCTCGGGCCCCCCGCCACCCATGCTCTTCTCTGTCCAGGAGCCAGAAAGGTCTTTTTAAAACCTCCCACTGGCTGCCTCCTCTCACTCAGAGTCAAAGCCAAAATCCTAGCAATGGCCTTCAGTGCTCTCCACCCTCCCTGCCTTGTTCCCTGGGCTCCAGCCACTGTGGCCTCAGGACGGTGCCTTGAACAGGGCCTCGGGTCCTTAACCGGCTGCTCCTTCTGCCTCGAACCCCCTTTCTCCAGATATCCTCCTCATCTACTCTTATTTCCCTTGGATCTGTGCTCAAAGGCAACCTTTTCAGAGAGGGCTTCTGGGACCCCCTTTCTAGAACAGATCTCCCCTTCCCACTCCTTGTCCTCTCTTCCCTCAACCCGCTTTACTGTTATCCTTGGGACTCAGAGAATTAGTTCCTCCTTTATGTCATCCTGCAACTAGAAAGCCACCTCCTTGAGAAGGGAGATGGCTCACGGCTGTCCCCGTAGTGCCTAGAAGGGCACCAGTAGGTGTCCCCAGGCATGAAGGAGCTGGATAGAGTAAGGAAAAGGCCCGAAGCCTCAGTCCTCTGGGGAAGCCAGGCAGCAGGCGGTACTGACCTGCGAGACAACCCCGGTGGGTGACAGACCCTGGGTGGAATGAGACATTCAGCCTCCTGACACCGTGGCCAGGACAGAAGGGATCCGAAGGGTGGACCTACCCGGATGTACTGGAATTCCTCCACAGGTGACTCTGACAGCGGGGACAGCAGGGAGATGCTGGCCAGCCCGCCTGGCTTGCTGTGTTTCCTCGTGATCAGGAGCAGTTTGTTCCGGATGGCCACGACTATCCTCAGCTCTCTGCTGTGGTGAGTGTTAATGGCGTACAGGTGGCAGCCTGGGGAGACAGAGAAAGGGTGCTGGACACGGGACAGGAGCCTCGACAATGTGGCGACACCTATGGCCCCTGGACATTGAGCATGACCCAGGCGGGTGCCTGACGATGTTCCGGCCACCAGGCCAACGGAGATGAGGGAAAAGAAGAATTGACCAGAAACCACCAAAATAACGAAGACTGTGGTCACCTTTTGTTTTCTCCAGCTTGTTGTCCCTGCAGTCACACTTGCTCTTCACGGGCTGCTTGCCCTCGATGGCCTTGTGCACGGCGCTGAGCCTGAAGACAAAGAGGCGGGCATCCTTCCCTGGGGAGATAAAGAAGGCGCAGGAGGAGGTGGGGGGGGGGGAGGCCAGAAGAGCGGGTTGCACAGGAAAGAACTGCGACAGAACTAGGAGCTGAGGTGTTCTAGAACTGAGAAGAAACCCCACACTGCCTCTACCCAGCAGTGCGTGGAACGCTGTGCCCCCCACCCTTCTCCCGCACTGACCCCCCCTCAGAGAACAAAGCCCCCCCACCCCCCGCTCCCCACTGGGGACCATGAGCCCCGGCCACCCACAAGGCAGTAGCTGGCACGACCCATCCCATCAGACCACTGTGACCGTCGCGGTGGCCACAGAAGGCTAGCTGGCCCCTCCCGCCTCCCAGAGGACACTGCCGCTGCCAGGAAGGGAAGTCTTACCTTTGTCTGCTCTGAGGATCAGGAGGTCCAGAGTCTCGAGCACATGCATCTGCTTCACTGGCAGGGTTTTGTCAAACACGGGCACTGACGGGAGGTCATCTGGAAGAGGACACATGGTTCCCAGAACTGAACCCAGCCCTCGCTTTCAGAACCTATAAAACATGCCTGTGAGTGGTCCTGGACCTGAGTTCTTTCTAGGCAAGGAACGTCAACTTCTAGAACATTCGTAAGGCCAAACACTATTCCCTTGGCTCAGGGAGAAGGACTGACATTCCTTCCTCTTTATCGGAAGCAGAGCAGCAGGGCCTAGAAAGAATATTCTCCTCTTTGCTATTCATCGAAGAAAATGCATCAGCTCTCCACCCCAGTTGTTACTTGGCATCGTACCAAAGGACTGAACGGCACATTTCAAAAAAGGGGAAAAAAGACCCTCAGTCATTTCTCTTAAGTATTTTCTTATTTTTATGTAATGTTTGAAATCACATCACTTCTTAGATTATTTTGTATATCTCTCCAGAAAGCAAAATTAAAATTTCCTTTTGAATTTAAAACAAACAGAAACATACCCTATTCTGTGCCTATCTCCGTATCGACAAGAGTTTACCTACACATTTTCAGTATTTCTCCACAGAGAAATAGGAAATCTCCTTTTGAGACAGAAATAAAAGAGAAATGTTGACTAAGTTACCCAAATAACAGTAAAAAAAAAAAAAAACAACAACAAAACTAATTGTAATGGGAATGTTCAGGAAGAGGTCAGGTAAAAGGATGATTGAAGACACTGCATTGATATGTAGAATTTGTTGTTAAGTTTACCTACTAGTAACTTAAATTGCTAGTAAATACCTTGTTCCTGGGGGACCCCAGGACAGAGAGGACCAAAAGAAATACTAATAAATGGCGCCTGGGTGGCTCAGTGGGTTAAAGCCTCTGCCTTCGGCCCAGGTCATGATCTCCAGGTCCTGGGATGGAGCCCCGCATTGGGCTCTCTGCTCAGTGGGGAGCCTGCTTCCCCCGCCTCTCTGCCTGTCTCTCTGCCTACTTGTGATCTCTCTCAGTGTGTCAAATAAATAAATAAAATCTTAAAAAAAAAAAAAAAGAAATACTAATAAATAAGCAAAGGGCCTGTTCCTGGCGTGGGGTAGACCCAGCATAAGGCAAGGAGGTCCTGGGATGCTGTAGACACTTCAGGCTGGATAAGTGGCTTCTTCTTTACTGGTGCTTTGTCTGACATTTAGGTTTTCAAGTGTTCTGTTGTGAGTCTCGGTCTGTTTCTTCGGTTACCATTTAGGGGCACCGGGCCCTGAGGGTCTTGGCTCTTCTAGAAATCTGCCTGGTTGGGAGTTCATTCCTCCCTGGACGGTGCCTGGGAGAGAGACAAGCCTGTGCTGTGGGGATGGGGCTCCCAACTGCTTCACGGGGGAGGACTCTCCCGCTCCTTGCCAGCCTGTGTGGACTCTCGATTTGCCCAAGCCCAGAGCCTGCTAAGCTTTCGTTAGACAGAGGGCCTTGTCCTGGCTCCCCTACATTCTTTCTGCAAATGTAAATTCTATGTTAGCCCTCCAATCAAACCACTTTCCTTCCTCCTCTACCTCAGGCCTCCGTGAAAGTAACTGACTCTTGGGCTTTGGGCTTCTGTTGGTGACAGACATGAATTTTCAAAACGTGGAATGATCACTCTAATACCAATTGTCATGCCTGACTAAGTAACTATGGTTATTTCATTTTTTAAAATATGTATTTATTGAAGAGAGAGAGAGAGAGAGAATGTAGGTGGGAAGAGGGGTCGAGGAGAGGGGGAGGGGAAACAGACTCCCTGCAGAGCAGGCAGCCCGACTCGGGGCTCGATCTCACCACCCTGAGATCATGACCTGAGCCGGAACCAAGAGTCGGATGCTTAACTGACTGAGCCACCCGGGC
Organism: Procyon lotor; assembly: GCA_028646535.1. NCBI lineage: Eukaryota > Metazoa > Chordata > Mammalia > Carnivora > Procyonidae > Procyon > Procyon lotor. Next base: position 71,315,787 of record CM053615.1, read on the forward strand.
GCCAGACAAGGACCTGAGGCTCAGATGTGCTAATAACTTGTCCAGGGTCATGTCTTGAACATGTGGAGGAACCTAGGTCTGTGCGGGGACAAAGCCTATCCTCTTGGCCTGAAGGCAGCGAGGTAGCCCCGTGGATGGATGGGGCCACCACACAGGTAACAGAGCTGGAAGGAATTCATAAACGACAGACGTTTGACCTTTAAGACAGAGGGATCCTGTGTAGCAGTGCACCCGTGTACAGAACAAATCAGCATTTATCCTCCATCAAATCTTTCTCAGGTGGCTGAACAGGTTTATACGTAGCCAGGAAGGGGGAGGAAGCAAGGATCTGAGAAAGTGACACATGACTTTAATGACTCTTTTGTAGCGACGTTTTCCTTCTCGCCATCTCTACGAAGCAGTGATCTTTTAGAGCTGGCTTTTCTATTACTGCAAACCCCAAAACAAATGGTCGTGACCTCTTTCATCCACGTGTTGTCTTCCTTCCAAGTAGCTTTTCCTACACTTAGAATACAAAGGACCTTGAGTCTGAATGATGACCTTGACAGGAGCAGACTCTCAAGGGGTAGGTCTGATGAAATTAGGCAGACGCTAATGGGATAGGGTGGAATGCGGCCCTAAAGGAAATGGGAGAGATTCACTCAAGGAAGCGATTCATAATGTGATTAAGTATGGACAGGGAAAAGGTAAACAAAGAAATAACGAGAGCATCCGGGCTTCAAAGCACAATGAGGAATACGAAGAAAGCCTGAAGGGTTATTCTTCTCCCTACAAAAGCAAATGGGGTGGCAGAGCTGCACACGGGGAATGAAAACAATAATCTGAGAAATCAACCCAAGTGGGGGGCGTACAAGGCTGCCGTCCGTGTCCCACGGCTTCCCCCAAGTTGGAAGAAAAGAGCTTCCTGGCACAGCACAGGAATCCTTAAACTTAACACCTCCATTAAATTTTGGATCCATAAAGATGAAAATTTCAGAAGGGGATTTGGTAATCTTGGTTTGGATTTTACCTTTAAAAAACAGAAGCTGACTCAAATAGAATTAGGCTGCTGCTGTTTTTTAGACAAGCCTTACAGAGAGTCACTATAAGGCATATTTTCTCGTTCCTAAAAAGAACAAACAGGTAGAATATAACTTCCTTCCGATCAAAACATGTCTCATAATTATTTGCCCAGGACTATATTTTTGGAAACCTGTGTTAAGGTAAAGACAGTAACATGGGTAGAGTTTGATTTTCATAACATGTAGTTGCCAGAGTGCTGGATTAGAAATCACCTCTGGTTTCTAGTTCCAGATGTGCCGCTAACCAGCTGTGGGATCTTGGGCCAGACACATGGTTTCTTTTGTTTCTTCATCCATAAAACAAAGAGATGAAGAGACGAGACTAAACGTCTAAAGTCTATTTTTTTTTAAAGAAATTATTTTATTTGGTTGCACTTTTGGCAAATCAATGGACTTTGTTCCCTTTTTAGCACATTCACAGGGATATGTTGTTTACTAAGTTACGACTATGTGCCAGACATTGACCCAAGCACTTAACATAGGTATTCATAATCTCCACAATCCCAGTTTGTTAATTTTGTCTGTTTTCATTATCGTAAACTAGTTTTCAGCCGCTTAAAAAACCGTCCCCACCCTCAGAGGAACCTGAAGCTCACAGAGGCTCAGTTTTCTGCAAGATCACAAAGATGCTCTAATTGTTTTGTAATTTCTAAAATTAAATATTTAAATTCTCTGCTTATAAATTTTAGATTATCTGTCTTTTAGTAAATAAGTGAAATAGTTATATAGTTATGTGTGTGTGTGTGTGTGTGCATATATATATACACATTTACGCATACACACACACACACACACACACACACACACACACACACACATACACACACAGATAAAACAGATGAAGTAACAGATGATGTCAGAAGTAAGTCCATTATAAAGCCCGGTCTGCCTTTCTTGTTTTCCCACAGAAGGCACCTACTTCTACTTCCCAAGGGCCGGGTGCATAGCAGGCACTGAGGAAACACGCTGACAGGGTCAGAGGAGGGAGTGAAGGTCATGGCCAAGGATGGGAAGATGTCACAGTTTTAGGCTATCACGTCCCTCTCAGTGAGGGAGATTAGGAATCTCATAAAACATCAGTATGGTAGGGACCCCTGGGTGGCTCAGTTGGTTAAGCAACTGCCTTCGGCTCGGGTCATGATCTCAAGGTCCTGGGATCGAGTCCCGCATCGGGCTCCTTGCTCGGCGGGGAGCCTGCTTCTCCCTCTGCCTCTGCCTGCCTCTTTGCCTGCTTGTGTTCTCTCTCTCTGACAAATAAATAAATAAAATAAAAAAAAAAAATCA
>CM053615.1:71318631-71352165 GCA_028646535.1 Procyon lotor
CCGTTACAAGGCGGCTCCGGCCCCGCCCCCCGCTGTTCCCAGCAGAGCTGGCCCAGGGCCCGTGTGCGTGAGTGTTTGCCGAACCACTGATTGAATGGTCCGTGTCCCCATCAGAACCCCAGATAGTTTCCAGCTCTGACACTGCGGGGGCCTGATGTTCCTGATAGGCAGGTGTGCACCGACTTGGGAAATGGCCTCTTTACTGTGAATCAACAAACAGATGAGGGAAAGTGTAGGGAACTGAAAACCCGGGAAAGGTCGGGGATGGCGGTGGTGCAGGACTTTGGCTCTGGAAGCCCCTGCCCAGGCGCATTACCGCACCGCATGCCCCCAGGACAGAGCAGCCGAGCCGAGAACAGTCACAGGCTTTGCGGTGGTGACAGGAGGGCCGTGGGTGCAGGGCCTCTAAGCCACACAGCTCCCTAATGCTTTCTGTTTCGTTCTAGTCGGACATATACTTCACGGCCACCACTGCTGTGAACGAGGTCTCGTCCGGAGGCAGCTCCAAGGGGGCCAGTGCCCATAATTCTCCGCAGACACCCCCAGGCCGAGAAACTCCAGTGTTTCCTTCTTCCCTGGGGGAAGGTGAGGTACAATTTTTACTGTCTTACTAATAGATATTTCCAACCCATTCTGATTTCTTTTTTGAAAAGATTTTTATTTACTTGAGAGAGAGCACAAGCAAACAGAGGGTCAGAGGAAAAGGGAGAAACAGACTCACTGCTGAGCGGGAAGCCTGACACAGGACTCCATCCGAGGACCCTAGAATCATGACCCGGGCCAAAGGCAGATGCTGAACGGACTGAGCCACCCAGGCGCCCCTCCATTCTGCTTTCTCTAGTTCATTCTCAAAAACCGACGTGTGATTACTGCCTAACAAAGTCACTAAAACCTTGTGTTCTGAATGCATTGGTTGCATTCTTAAGAAACTTGTGATAACAACAACAACAAAAATCCCATTATGAAAACCGTTTCCACAGGGAGAAGGGAGTTGAGGGCTAGAGATTCCAGCTTGCCACAGCAAAGGTATTTTTCCTTCAGGGATGCCAACGATCTGGTAGGTTTTTATAGCCAAAAGGATAGAGTCCTAAAACCTACAGAGCACACGCTCCGCTTTCACTCCATCTGCCCCTGCTCGTGCATCTCAAAGACCCTGGCTGTGGTTACCACCTGGCTCCAAGCACCGTGCTTTTCCTGGCTGCTCACGGCATCAGCCGTTACTCCTCCTGTGCCTGGAAGCTCGGGGAGTCCCAAGCAGGCAGGATGCTTCTGGGTGTGTCGCCGCTGTCTGTGCTCCCAGCTGCTGTCCTCACCTTGGCACGTGGAGCCAGTAGCAGGGGCCGTGAAAGCGGTGCCCTTAAAACCAAAGCCATCAGGCACCGTCCCTCTCTTGCCCCTAATGGGGTCTGGGAGGTCAGCGTGCCGCATAGATCCTTCCTTCCTGCTCTCTGGGTTGAGGAACCGGAAGTCACCCTCGTAAATAGTGCAGACTGGGCTTAGAGTTCTCACGTTCTTTGCTCAATCACATTTCAGGTGAAACTCCGTCCAAAAATCTGTACAAGATTCCACTCCGAAACCTCGTGGGCAGAAGCATCGAACGACCTCTGAAGTCGCCTCTGGTCTCCAAGGCCGTCACCCCTCCCACGGCCATCAGCCTGGGCATCGCCGCCATTCCTGTCACTCACTCCCTGTCCCTGTCCCGCATGGAGATTAAAGAAATAGCCAGCAGGACACGCAGGGAACTGCTGGGTAATGGCAGGCCGTGTTTGTATTATTGCTGTTCGTAAATAGGCGAGCTGGTCTCACCTTTGGATGTTACTCATCCTCGAAAACAATGAGTTAGAAAAGAAACTTCCCCTTTAACAAGGGATTTATAAACCCATTATAGTGCAGCTACACCTACGAATAGTATACTGTTTATCCCCGACAACGATGCGTCAGTCTATATTTCTTGGTGTGGAAGGCTGCCCAAACCAGGCTAAGAGCAGAAAAGGCAGTTTACAAGACAGGCGATCTAGTCTGACACAGTTTCTTAAAATACAAGTATCTGTATATGTAGGATTTCCCTGAAAGTGTCCAGAAGGATTTACAACGTGCAGTTCTCAGATAACGTGTGGTATTTGTGTATTTGGAAGTTTGAACTCACCATGTGTTTGGTATTCGTGGTGCAGTTCAGTTACGGCTTCTCGAAGCCCAGAGATGCGGGGGCAGGTGTGTACGGATGGCGCAGACGTGAGATATTTGGCAGACCCTCCTCTCTTGGTAACACTGATGGGAGATCAGACCAGAAAAGCACGAAGCACTGTGACAGTCGTGCAGAGGCAAGACCTCTAGAAAGACTATTGTTCCAAATCGTGAAAACAAAGTGAAGAAAAAGGAAGTGATGTGCTAAACCAGTAAGAACTGGTTTGAAACCTAATTGGGACCTGCGTGGCCTAAACTGCAAGGACAGTTCACCTTAGGGCACCCCTGGCCTGCAGTCGTGTGTCCTGACCCCTGGGGCAGGGATGTGGGTCACCTCATGAGGAGGCTTCACTCTGCCAAAGTGGGTCGGTCTTCGAAGTGGGTGCCTTCCATTGTGCTTTCAAAGTATGTGAGTTGCTATTTTAACCCACTGTTCCCTATGAAAGCTTGATCTGCCAGCTGCTGTTTTACAAACCACTGTGCTTTTCTGAAGTTGAGCCTCAGAGCTAGAGAATTATAGTTTCCAATGGTAGGATCATAGATTTTCTCTCCTCCTCTGGACCCTTCTGAGTTTCCTCCCTCCCTCCCTTCCTCCCTTCCTTCCTGTGTGTGTGTGTGTGTGTGTGTGTGTGTGTGTGTGTATATATATATATATATTCTTTAGGATCAGAGAAAAAAAAACCTTCCACCAATAAGAAAACCAGTTCCTTTAAAATATATACTTCATCAACGCTTCCTGATTCTATCCCAGTAATGCACCAATAACCAACCAAGAAAAAAAAAAAAAGGACATTTTCTATCTGCAAGGCATCCTAGTGGTAATAACCCCCTAACGTGTGCTTCTCCCCCATAATCCAGGCCTCTCTGATGAAGGTGGACCCAGGTCAGAAGGAGCACCAAAGCCCAAATCAAAAGCCCGGAAGCAATTAGAAGAAAGCCAAGGAGGCCCGAAGCCAGGGACAGCAAGATCAACTAGCAGTGACAGGTACAGGAGACCGTCCCCAGCTGTCCCTGCTCGGGGTGGTGGCCCTTTGGGTCACAGCACTGCCATGAGGCCCTTTCTGCTGACTGATGGTCATGCATCCAGCATGGCCAGATGGTCAGCATCCAGCCCCTCTCTGAGGACCCTCAGGCTGGCCAGGAGGTGGGGGTGCAGGCAAGGGAGCAACCTCACTTACAACTCAGCAAATGCTCGTAAAAATACATTGAGATTTTTTTTTTCTTTCCTTTTTTTCTCACTAGCTTGACAGATTTCTTTTTTTTAAGATTTATTTATTAATTTGAGAGAGAGAGCAAGCATGAGCAGGAGGGGCAGAGGGAGAGGGAAATAGAATCTCAAGCAGATTCCACACTAAGAATGGAGCCCAGGGGTGCCTGGGTGGCTAAGTGGGTTAAAGCCTCTGTCTTCAGCTCAGGTCATGATCTCGGGGTCCTGGGATCAAGCCCCGCATCTGCTTCCTCCTCTCTCTGCCTGCCTCTCTGCCTGCTTGTGATCTTTCTCTGTCAAATAAATAAATAAAATATTTTTTTAAATAAAAAAAAAAAAGAATGGAGCCCAGCGGGGGGCTCGATCTCACAACCCCAAGATCACGACCTGAGCCGAAACCAAGAATCAGATGCTTAACTGACAATACCACTCAGGCTCCCTGACAGATATTTTTAAATGAAAATGTTCAGTAAGAGCGACAGGTAACAGGCCCCTTCTAAATCTTCTGGTAGGAATAGAAACAGGGACAGCCTTTTTGGATGGCAGCTCAGTATCCCATGTCAATGAATGTTTGTTAAATCCCACTGATTGTCCTCTAAGAGCCTCCGTGTCCCTCAAGCTCCTGTATGGAGGGTAAGGGGGCACATGCATGTCCAGGCTCCATTCAACACCTTGATTTGCTTTTGTATTCAGAGCACCCAGCCCTGAGCTGGGTGTTGGGGATATGAAGATCACTCTTGGGGAGTCCCCAGGCCAGGGGGACAGCCAACAAAAACACTCTAGGAATTGCAGCATTCCTGGGTGGTAGGTGACTCAGAGGAATGAGGAGTGCCGGCCACCCCACACGTGGAGAGGGATGGTCTCAAACACCAGCAAAGGCTGAGCCGGGGCTCATAGATCCAATCAGCATTAGCCTGGCCGAGAGGGGACAGCACTCACAGATGCTTTAATCCCACAGGCTGAGCCCCTATTGCGTGGCAAGTCCTGCCCTCATGGACTTTACATTCTAGTGTGGATATAGACCATAAAGCTGTAAACAATTAAGCAAATTAAATCGTTTCCAATAGTGACAAGTGCTGTAAGGAAATTTTTAAAAAGGTAAGTGATGGGGGGGTAGAAGTTCTTCTTTGGGAGGGGGATGTCAAAGGGCTTCTCTGAGGAAGTGGCATTGAGCCAAGCTTTGACTGAATTAGAAGGACCAAGAGGAACAGCAGAGGCTCTGAAAGGCTGGTGGGGGGCCGGTTCACAGGCCAGATGAGTACTTGTTGCATGCATGAACCCCCTGAACTTGGTCAAATTGGTTTGGCAGCTCTCAAGAGAGGGTCCTGAATACAAAAGCAAATCAAGGGGATGGGGTGGGCTGGGAAGAGGCAGAAGGGTCCCCAGGGCCAGATCCTGTGGTCTGTGGCCCTGTGGGTCGGAGTTTCAGCCTTATCCTCGGGCCACAGGGAGCCCCAACCTAGGAGGGTTTAGGCAGAGAATAACATTATCCCAATTTGCCCTTTAGAAAGGTAAACACCTCAGACATCTCCGATGTGTCACTTCTGGCCTTTAAAACTCCCAGCAGCCCATGAGGTAGGGCTGGCTGACTGCAGACCCCATGCTCTGTGGGGGTGACTCCTACACATCCCACCTTTCCCCTCATGGGTGGGTTGGGGGGGAGGTTTTATGAGCTCAAATGAGAGGAAACTACCTGACAGAGGGGGCCCTGGTCACTAGTGCTCTCCACAGATCCACCATGTGACTTTTCTGTTCTAGGATCACCACGGGCTCCTTGGAAAGTCCTTCTGCTCCAGAAGCCAACCCCGAGGGTCGCTACCACTCGACAGGCTCTGACCAGGACCCTGTGGCGGACAGAGAAGGCAGCCCCGTGTGCGGCAGCAGCCCCTTTCAGCTCACAGCCTCCTCGGATGAAGACATTATTGACCTGAAGTAAACAGGGTCCGGATTGAGTTTGCCATCTTTAATTTTCTTACGGAGGTTTATACTCTAACCAGTTCTGACAGCATTTCTCAACAAAATGTGGCTTTTAGCCCACCCGTGATCTACTGGACCAAACCTTCTGCACACCTGGACGGTTTGGGTCGCTCCCATGTCCAGTGCCATCTTGACTTTCGTTTCTTTCTGTTCAGGAACCATCAGTCCCCTTGTAATAAAGGTGGTAGATTTCATTGCGGTTTTAGATTGAAACTTTGAATAAATCAAAAATGTCCATTCTTATTTACTGCAACCTTCTCTTATATTTTATACACTTAGATGGAAAAATTATTTTTTCATTACGGTTTTGATTTATGTCACATAATGTGTTTCTTTTATAAAAAAAAGCCATTGCTTTTTGAATTTATTATAAATAAGTTTTCTTTCTGCACCTTTGTTCCCCTGTTGCTGTTTTAGTTCACTGAGTTTGAAACCAGCTGTGTCCCTGCCTCTTGACTTTTGAGAAAAGCTAAATGGTTAGTTCTTAGAAGCTCCTGTTCCCTCCTTGTGTCTCACAAAGAATAAGAAAAGGGTAGGAGCCTGTTAAGAGTCTGAAGATTATTTTGTTTGGTTTCATTGTTACTCTGAAATCACCCGGCCAGGCAGTAGGCACTCCTTGTCGCCAAAATCACCATCCTCAAGTTCCCTTCTCATGTTCAGGTCGGCTTTGCTCTTTCACGTGAACCAAGTGACTGTCCCTTGTCATCACCTTCCCTCTGTTGCTCCCTCCTCACAGTGAGAAGGAAATGGGGGCTTGACCAAGTGCAGATGAAACCGTGAAATGTCAGCCTCTAGCCACGGGAGATCAAAGGGGGAAAAATAGTTTCACTGACATTGCAAAAATGTTAATCTGTGTGAAGAAGGTAATTTTCCTTCGGCTTTAGTCTAACGGATTCCATTTTATTAGCTCTCTTCTTGCCCAAATTACCCACCAAAAGAAACTTAAATCATTCCCCCATGAAAGCATCCCTGAGGGTTTTTCTGTAGGCCTTCCCTGGGATTGCAGAGAGCTGTGTTCAACATGACCTTGATCTGACAGGTTTTCCAGAAGTTTGAGTCCTACCTCCTCGTGGGCCTTGCACACTGTGGGGAGAGCTTCTTTGTCTCTGCAGATGGTGCTTTCTAGGTATAGCCGGGTGGACCCTCGCTGTGCTCAGCAGTGCCATTCCTCCTCTGTGTTTCCTTCTACCTCTTTCGTATTTCGTATCCACCGCATGCTGTATCTCAACCTCGTGAAAAGTTTTGGAGTTAGATTTTATTATTATTGCTTTTCAAATAAGTAAACTGAGGCTCAGAAAGGGACAGTGATTTGAAACTGTGAGTTCTCTGACCCTAGAGCTCTGCTCTCTCCCTTGTCCACCATACAGAGTCAGGCTGAGTGCCTTGTGTCAGTTGGATCTGACTGGTGTTTTTCATGTTAAACTAATTTGTAAGCTTTATGAACTTGTCTGTGTGTTCTTTCTGTCCTCTTTTTTTTTCCCCCTGGAGTTTTTTGCTTCTCAGTCTGGAATAGAGAAAAACAAGGGTGATTTAGAACATCCTTCCAAAGAGATTGGAAGCATCCCGTGATTTGACAAGAGTCACAAATCTGAGAAGTGAATGTAGAAAGGGCAAGAAATGGGCCCTACTAATCAGATCGATGGTGATTAGCTTATAAAAGGGGGATCGGAGGCAGCTCTGGCAGCAATATCTGCTTACAAAGGCCAAGAAGTGAATGCTGCACCCGTGGGAAGGGAGACCACCAGCCAGAGGGCAGGAGCGGGTTTGTGAGGGCCTGTGGCTCAGAGATGGTGCTAGCTGGGGTCGCTGGAGCATCCTGTCCACATAAGCCCTTCCGCCTACCCCCCTGGCAGCAGTTTGCCCGTGGAGTTGGAGGCATTCGTCCACTCTGCAAACACCAAGAGCCCACTGTGTGAAGGAAGAGGTCACATCCATTAAGGGAGGGAGGGAAGTAAACACGTGATAACACAGCAGTGATAAGTGCTAAGATAAGAATTTGTAATTCGAGCACAAGATGCTGTGGAAGCACAGAGGGGCGGTTGCCTGTCTTTAAAGATAGTACAATCAGGAGGTTGCACCAGGTCAAACAACTTTCATAATCATATGCGCTAGCATTTGAGTGCCTCACATGCCCTTGGTCTTTCATGTACATTGCCTCTGCTTAAAACCCTCCCGGAAGGTAGATATTATCATCCCCACTTAGAGATGAGGAAATAGAGGCGGGGAGAGGGATTAGAAGCCAAACCTCTTACTCTCACAGCCCTGGTTCTTTCAAGAACTACACAGCACTCCACCTCAGCTGCCTCATCCAGAGAAGGGTTGGGTACAAATGGCAAGATCCTTCAGAGCCCTGACATCATCCTACCTCCCGCAGTCACTTGGGGTGCTCAAGTAAAGAAGTTAGCTATTAATAGCCACAAGAAAGAGTCAGGATGACCTTTGAAGTGAGTGGAACTTAACAGGGAACCTGGGGCTCATCATTTAAGCCCCGATCGGTCACACACATGAGGACCCTGCCCAACACAGGTCCTCAGCACCTCAAGGTCCTGGTGGTTGTCAGCTCATAGCCGTCAGCTCTCTTTCCGAGAGGAGAGAGCGGCCCAGGGCATTCCTCCCTGGGGCTGTCAGGGGGCTGTCAGCAATCTGCGGGCTCCGAGTTGTGACCCGCACCGAGGTGGGCTGCGCGCCGTGCCTCCGCCCCCAGCAGTGCCCCCAGCAGCCCAGTTTCCGAGAGGAAAGAGAGCGGCCCAGTACATTCCTCCCTGGGGCTGTCGGTGGGCTGAGCCGAGCCAGGCACGTTGAACCCCGGCCCCATGGCACCAGTAACGCAGAGCAGGAACTGCACGGCAGACCAAGTAGGACAGCTGCTCCTGCCCAGAGTCGCGGCGGGAAGTCGCGTGCGCGGCGCAGCTGCTCCACCTTCGTCCTGCCGCTAGCCTCACTGGTCGAAACTAGACAGCGAGGCGGACCCGGGAGCAGATACAGTCCCCGCCTTCCATCTTCATTGGCTGGCTCCACTTCTGATCCCGCCTCTGGGTTCGCACCACACTCTTATTGGATGGTTCTACTCCAGGCCCACATACAAACTCCGCCCCACTAAACACTGGCGAGCCAGATCCTCGGGCGGTTCCAGGGAGCTTCGCCAACCGGCTCTTTGCTCCCATTGGTCGGCTTTGACCAGGAGGGTGCCTAGCGCCGAGGCTAACACCGCCTGGCGTTCTCATTGGCCGTCTCCATCCCACCCGAGCCTCCCCTCCCCGCCTATTGGCCGGCTTTGCCGTGGGAGGCGGGTGCCGGTTGCACTCGCGGGACCCGTGGCGGTTCAGGCAACAGAGCTGACCCAGCAGGCGTTGACTGCAGACATGACGCCAGAGGACCCGGAGGAGACACAGCCGCTCCTGGGGCCGCCCCGCGGCAGGTGAGCGGGTGGCGGGACCCGGGCCTGGGACGCGGCGTCGCCCCTCCTGCTGCGTCCAGGCCGGCGCCGCTCACCTGCCGCCGGTCCCCGCAGCGCTCCCCTCAGCCGCCGGGTCTTCCTCGCCGCCTTCGCCGCCGCCCTGGGCCCGCTCAGCTTCGGCTTCGCGCTCGGCTACAGCTCCCCGGCCATCCCGAGCCTGCGCCGCGCCGCGTCCCCAGCCCTGCGCCTCGATGACGCCGCCGCCTCCTGGTTCGGGGTGAGGCCTCGGGCTCACCCTCCAGCCCACCTGGGCCCCTCCACCTCCACCTCCACCCCACGCGCTCGGGGGCCCTGCGCTTACCTGACTTCCGGCGGGCACGGAGCCCCTCTGCCGGCTGCGTCCCGGCTCTCCTGCCGGGGGTCACTCTCCCCGCGACCGCCAGCCCCGGACCCCCATCCCCTCTTCCCCGAGGCTGCTGGGGCTGGGGTTGAGGGCGAGGTTGGGCGGGGGCCCCTCCGCGCGCCCTCTCCATCCTGTGGTCGCCCCGCCCCCAGGCCATCGTGACCCTGGGAGCCGCGGCGGGGGGTGTGTTGGGAGGCTGGCTCGTGGACAGCGCCGGGCGGAAGCTGAGCCTGCTGCTCTGCACCGTGCCCTTCGTGGTCGGCTTTGCCGTCATCACCGCGGCCCAGAACGTGTGGATGCTGCTCGGGGGCCGCCTCCTAACCGGCCTGGCCTGTGGTATTGCCTCGCTCGTAGCCCCGGTGAGTGTCCCCCAGCCTCTCGCCCTGGGACCGGGAAGGACCTGGGGGCGTGGTTCTCCCTGTCTGTGGCCTTCTGGGTGCCTGGCACCGGGCCCCTCGCCAGCTTTATCTTCTTTCTCCCCGGCGACCGGCCTTGGAAGGAGCCGCAGTTATCCTGGTTCGCAGATGAAGTGAGCTTCAGAAATTGAAGCCCTTTGTCGAGCCACAACTAGGCAGTGGTGAAGTTGTTACTGGAACCCAGGACTGTACCATTTAACCAGGCCTCTCTTTTGCTCTACAAATAAGATAGCATCTGTGGATGGTCACAGAAGGCTTAGATCTCCCACTGTCATTCGGACCACTGACTACAGTTTAGCAGGAAAATCCTGTTCTGGTTTGTCCCTGCAGCAAAGCTCACTGGGCTCTGCTGTTCCCCTTCACTACTCAGGAACTAGTCTTCCAGATGTGTCCCCTCTTCTCTCTTCCTGTCTCCCGATGCACCACTGTCCAGGCTGACTTGGGAGCCGTCTACTTAGGTGAAATCCTGGGTCTGTCACTTACTGGGGCAGAGTATACCTCTCCGTGTGCCTCACTTTCCTCCCCTGTAAGACGGAAATAATGGCCTTACCTCCTGCAGTGGTTATAGGGATTAAGCAAGACTGCACATAGACCCCTGGCATGGCTTGGACCCTCCCTGATGGCAGAAATTGCAGGGTGACCAGTAACCCATTCTGCTGACCACGGGGCTTGGATGGTCCACCAGCCACACGCCAACCTGGTCAAGATTAAAAGTAGTGGCTCAAGAGTCTTCCCTCGTCATCCTTTTGCACCCACCACTCATTTTACCTGCATTTGCTGGGCAGCGGGCAGCAGCTGAGTCAGATTTTATGTTTTGGGTTTTGTTACTGGACAAAAATACGCCCATCTTAGTCATGAGCATAAGGTACAGAATAACCTGGAAGTATGGGTAAGACCTTTCTGGACCCTGAGCCCAGAGGAAGCAGTGGCAGTCACAGGTAGCAACTGAGGCAAAGAGTTAGCTTTCACTTTAAGGGCACCACTGAGAGTGTGATTCTTGGACCAGCAGCCTGGGTGCCACCTCGAGCTAGTTAGAAAGGCAGAATCTTCGGGGGGCCCTGGGTGGCTCAGGCGGTTAAGCATCTGCCTTTGGCTCAGGTCATGATCTGGGGGTCCTGGGATGGAGCCCCATATAGGGCTCCCTGCTCAGCGGGAGTCTGCTTCTCCCTCTCCCTCTGCCCCTCCCGCCACTCATGCTCTTTCTCAAATAAATGAATTAAATAAGAAAAGAAAGGCAGAATCTTGGGCCCCACCCTAGACCTACTGCATCAGAGCCTGCATTTTATCAAGGGTAGTCATACAATGAAAGTTTGAAAAGCTCTGTGCCCTCCTCACACACACACACACAGCAAGCCGTGTATCTATCCTTACTCCCCTTTAAAATACCCGCTACTGATCACTTGGGGAGGTATGGGGAGGACTTTGCTGACCTGGGACCTGCTTGCTTACCTGGCTTGCAGCAGCCCCCCACCGAGGCTCTCCTCAACTCTGAGTGGCTGAGGCTTTTCAGTTTTAAGAACTCTCAACCCCGAGTAAAGTTTCCTCTTCACTGCCCACAGGTATATATCTCTGAAATCTCCTACCCCGCAGTGAGGGGGCTGCTGGGTTCCTGTGTGCAGCTGATGGTCGTCACAGGCATCCTCCTGGCCTACCTGGCAGGTAGTTTCACAGCCTCTCTTTTGATCCCCGTTCATGGCTGTGTGGCCTTTTCACAGATGTAGACACTGAGGTTCAGAGAGGTCAAGGGACTTGCCCAAGGTCACACAGCCTGGCACACAGACCACCTCCCTGAGCCCCTGGGACATGTGGGTCTTGTGACTATGTTCCAGGGAGAGCCAGAGAAGGTGATGTCCTCATCTTCCCAGGGCAGAAGCCCATTCTGAGGAGGGTGGAGGTGACCGGTTAGGTCAGTACCTTACTGTGCAGTGACAAACCGAGGATTCAAGGGGGTGGCTGGGGCACCCCTAAAACCCTTCAGCCCAGGAGCTTGGAAGGCCAAAGCGTGTATCTCAGAAATACCAGTCCTGGATTTGCAGTGTGAAAGAGGAGGGTTCCAGGAGACCTGAGGGTCAGAGCTGGGGTCAGTGTGAGGAAGCTTCTAGAGGCAGACATGTTTTCACCAGAACTGGGGTGGAGAGAGGCTTCACATCAGACAGTCCCCATTTCAGGGGACACTTAATGGCTGTGTGACCTTGGGCCAGTCACACTGCCCCAAGGAGGCTTACTTCCCCTGTCTTTAAGTGGCAAGAACCCCACCTAGTCCAAGACTGTTAATGAGAATTATCAAGGGATGCCCTGAGACCCAGAGGGCTTGGAGTATGTGCCCTCTGGTTCTTCAGAGTGGGTGACATCCTGGTCTGGGCTCTTTGATTTTTGCCCACTTACCATCCAGCAGTCTGGCTGCTTTGGGGGCCCCAAGGGGTGCCAAAGCCTCCCCACCAAATATAGACATTGACATTTGGGACACTCATGAGTGTCAGTATGCCTACAGAATTCCCTCCAGTTCATTCTAACCAGCATGTTCATTGATCAGTTTCTGTGGCCCTTGATCCACTGGGTGTTCCATGAACAGTCTCTCCCACGCTGTCCCCCTTCCTGTTCTGAAGAGCCAACCTCGCCTGCTTCTTGGTGGCCTTCCAGAGTCTGTGCATATTTATTCTCCCTCCCCTACCTTTTAGACAAAGAGCAAGTGCCTCATTCTGTTTTTAATTGCCACATAAATATTCACTGAGCCGATGTAGCATCATGATGTCCCCACCAGCGTTTCTACAATATTTATCAGCCCCAGTTGGTGACAACATTGGTGACAAACACGAGCGTAGCCACACAGAGGTGGTGAGGCCCCCACCCTTGAAGCTGAGTCCCTGGGGTTGGCGAGAGGGCGGGCTCGCCCTGATAAGATCCAGCCTGGCCCACTCCGGCTCTGACATCTGCCCCCGCCCCCCGCCCCCTCCTCCACCAGGTTGGGTCCTGGAGTGGCGCTGGCTGGCTGTCCTGGGCTGCGTGCCCGCGTCCTTCATGCTGCTGCTCATGTGCTACATGCCCGAGACCCCCCGCTTCCTGCTGACCCGGCAGAGGCACCAGGAAGCCATGGCCGCCATGCAGTTCCTCTGGGGCTCTGAGCAGGTCCCTGAGGAGCCCCCTGCCGGGGCTGAGCACCAGGTGAGGGGCCGGGAGCCAGAGCCGGGATGGGGCAGGAAACAGGGAGGTGCGGCCCCCCTGCAGCGGGGTTAGGCCCGCACAGCCCATCCCCAAGGCTGTGCATACACACGGGGAAGGGAGGCACAAGCGGGGGGCATTGTCCTCTGTGTGAGCAAGCAACGGCCCGCTGAAGCCCCACTACCTGGCTGGGCCCAACTTGACCTTACTGTTCCAGAAAGAGAAAAGGCCGGCTGGGTCACGGGGAAACATAGGTGCAGACTTGAGGAATTGGAGTTTTAGGTGGGGTGTTGTAGGGCGGGGGAGAAGATGAGTCCCTGCCCCTCGCCTGCAGTGTGACCCTCCTAAGATGGAAGTCCCAGCACGTGCCTGCTGGCAGTAGGATTCAGCAGCCACAGGAGAGGCACTCAGCTCAGGCCTAGCCTGGGGCTGGCAGGATGCTGGAACCCCTGGCTTTGCCCATGTAATCTCTTTGTGGTTCCCTCCAGCAAATCAGGAAGGGGCACAGGGAGGTGAGGATCTTGTCACCTTACAAATGGTGAGGCTAAAGTGATGGGAGACCGGTCTTGGACATGAGGCCCAGGTGATAAGGAGCTGAGGCTCAGGATTTAGGACAGTGGCCCACGTGCCCCTCAGGAGCAGGGAGGGAGGGGCCCTGACACCGGCCTCTGTCTAAGCAGGGCTTCCACCTGGCCCAGCTGAGGCATCCTGGCGTCTACAAGCCCTTCATCATCGGCGTTTCGCTGATGGCCTTCCAGCAGCTGTCAGGGATCAATGCTGTCATGTTCTATGCAGAGACCATCTTCGAGAAGGCCAAGTTCAAGGTAAAGAGGCCTCCGCCCCAGCCTGCCTCATCTGGATGCCTAGTCCCGGGGTCTTTGGCTGACCCCCCTCGGCCCATCTCCGCAGGACAGCAGCCTAGCCTCGGTCATCGTGGGCGTCATCCAGGTGCTGTTCACGGCCATGGCGGCCCTCATCATGGACAGAGCTGGGCGGAGGCTGCTCCTGACCTTGTCAGGTGAGGCCCAAAGTCCAGGGCACGGCCCTGTGAAAGCGGGGTGGTGCAGGCCAGGCTCCCCACCACAGGCTGGAGGGTCTTTGCTGAGGCCGCCGCGTGCAGCAGGGAAAGGCCTGCCGAGCGCTGCCCAAGAGAACAAGGCGGAGACGCACGTGGGCGCTCACTCCAGACCAGGCCCGGCTCCCAGCGTCGCTGTAGCTTGCCTCACCCCCCGCGCTGAGCCTCCGGACAGGTGCCGTCAGGGCACCCCGTGCACGACGAGGAAACTGAGGAAACCCAGGAGGGGAAGTGACTCGGAAGCTTAGAGTCTTTTGGAGCAAGTGACTTCACCTTTCTGAACCTCAGTTTCCCCGGTTTGAAAGGGGGGCCACGGGGGGCCATGGAGAGGACCCAGAGATGATCCACCGCATCATCTGGTTAAAACCCAGCTGCTGCTCGGGCCGGGGAGGCTCTGCCTTGGAGGTTCTCGGAGTCTGCTGTGGTTCAAGGTCCGAGCTGGGGCTGGCGGGCCGCCAGTCTGGGCTCCCAGGCACCCATGCTCACTACCCTCCCAGAGAAATGCAGGCCACATTGCTGTGGCCACACGGCACCGAGACTCCAGCCCCGAGTGCCAGCCACGGGCCCGGGCCTCGGCGCCCTTCTCCCAGGGCCCTGCCCACCGCCCCCCTCCGCTTGCAGGTGTGGTCATGGTGTTCAGCACCAGTGCCTTCGGCGCCTACTTCAGGCTGACGCAGGGCGGCCCCGGCAACTCCTCACACGTGGACCTCCTGTCGCCTCTCTCCGTGGCGCCTGCCAGCACCAGCGTGGGGCTGGCCTGGCTGGCGGTGGGCAGCATGTGCCTCTTCATCGCCGGTGAGGAGGGGTCCGTGGGGAGGTTGGGGGGTGCTGTGGGACCTCCCGTCAGCACCAGCTGCCTGTGGCTCCCAGCCAGCCCGGGCCTACCAGGCCTTGCTTCTCTATCACATGGGTCCCCACCCCTGTGTTTATGGCTCTGACCATGTCTCATGCACTGGGCTAAGCCCTTCTCTGCCCCTTTCACTTAATCCCCCCGAAACAGCCCTCCAAGCAGGCCCCATCGTGACCCCGCTCCTCAGAGAAAAGCCTGCTGCGTAAGCCGTGGTAGGACTGGCCCGAGACATCGCCGGAGGAGGGCGCGGAGCTGGGGGGCCAGACTGGAAACCACGAGGCTTTGGCACGGGGGCGCTGTGGCAAGCCCGAGGGCCCGTCCCCATGGGCTCTGAGGCCGGTCTTGCTCCCACAGGCTTCGCTGTGGGCTGGGGGCCCATCCCCTGGCTCCTCATGTCGGAGATCTTTCCTCTGCACATCAAGGGTGTGGCCACTGGCGTGTGCGTCCTCACTAACTGGTTCATGGCCTTCCTGGTGACGAAAGAGTTCAGCAGTGTTATGGTGAGTGCGGGGCCGGGAGGCCTCCCCTCATCATCGGTGGGGACCGCTACTCAGAATTACTCTTGCCGTGGAAGACTCGGGGTCAGTGGCCTCGTATGCAGGCTGAGGCCACCCTCCTGGGATGCCAGCCATCTTGGTCAGGGACGAGGGGAAGCCTGACGGGCCAGGGAAGGTGAGGAACCCAGGCCGTGACCACTCCGGAGACTTCAGGCTGTCCTGGCAGAAAGACAGCAGGACAGGCCTCTGCCATTGGACACTGGGAACATGCGCCAGGGTTTGGGGCTGCGTGGGAGGAACCCTGGCTTTTGAGTTGACGGGCCTGGGCTCTAAGCCCGCCTTGGCCACTTCCCGCTGTGTGACCTCAGTGTGCTGCTCACCCTCTCTGAACCAGCTTCCTCGGCTGAAAATGGAGGGCGATGGCGCCCTCCCCTTAAGGCTGTGGGGGCATCAGTTCACTTCAACACCGTGCCACTTGCGCACAGATGAACGGACAGACCTGGGCCCTGCCTCGGGGGCGCCCCAGCCAACAGGGGAGGAGGGTCCCCATCTGTTCAGGTAGTTCCCCTCACGTCTCCTGGAACACACCGGGTCCAGGCCTGTTCAAGGAGCCAGGGACAGCGGCGAGGTAGACACAGTGCCCTCTCTGACCGGCCCAGGGTGGCAGCCGACAGTGGAGAGAGGGCAAACCACCAGGAGGCTGGGCTAGAGCGAGGAGGGGCCGGCCATGAGAGGTGTGGACGCCTGGGGCTGGCCCGGGCCCGCTCGCATGGGCTGCCCTGGGGAACACGGTGGGAAGACCAGGGCAGAGAAGCAGAGGTGGAAATGACTGGCTGGGAGCCGTGGGGGGACCAACAACAAAGGAGGGAGGAGATGGCAAAGGACCTCACAGCGACCCAGGAGTGCACAGTGTCCAGGAGGCTGAGAGAGGAACTTCTGAGGGGGAGGGGGGGTCCGGAAGAGTAAGGAGCTGACCAGGGAGGGGGCTTCAGTTCTGGCACGAGGGAGGTCGCCTGCGCTGGGAGGGTGGCCAGGCTCTGACCGGAGGGAACTGCCGAGCGGCCCCGAGGGCCCGGTGAGCTCACATGCTCCCTCTTGAGCTGCTGGGAGCCCCGCCGTTCCCGCTGGCACCCAGAAGAGACTCCTCTAGGGGCAGGCGACTCAGCAGGGCCAAAGCACAGAGCGTGGAGCGTGGGTCTGGGGGCTCTGGAAGCCGACCCCGGGGTGGGGGGAGCCCCGCTGTCCCTTGGTAGCGGGTGTCTCACAGCAAGCGTCGGCATCCCCAGGCACACAACATCCACACTCCGTACGGCACTTGGCCCAGGCTTCCAGGTGGCCGGGCCAGACCCTCCTCCACTCCCCCGAGCCAGGGCAAGGCAGGCCGGGGCCTCAGCTTGGGATCGCGGGGGGGCCCTTGACCTTCTGCTATGTCCACACGAGGCCTTCCCCTCTCTTTCCAGGAGGTGCTCAGGCCCTACGGTGCCTTCTGGCTCGCCTCTGCCTTCTGCATCTTGAGTGTCCTTTTCACTTTGTCCTGTGTCCCAGAAACCAAAGGAAAGACTTTGGAGCAAATCACAGCCCATTTTGAAGGGCGATGACAACCCCTTCTCGTGCGTGGCTGCCCCTCCTCTCAGGGCCGCTCAGCGGGGGACGGAGCCCACCTGTGACTCCGAGCTGGGCCTCCGCCAGAGCCTGGAGCCCCTGTCTGTCCCCAGGGAGCTGGAATCCAGGAGCCTTGTCCTCCAGGGCCCTTCCTACCTGGCTCTCGACAGCCCGGCGGACCATGGGCATGAGGTTTCCCGGCCCCTGGGTCCAATTCCCGCCACCCCTCTGCGTCTCCAGAGAGGGGACATCTTGGAGGGGACTCGTTGCCCTGCAGCCTGTCATCCACAGACCACCTCCATCTTGCCACGAAAGCAACAGCAAAGGAGGGGGACTCTTGACTCCTCATTTTCTGGAGGAGATGCTTTCGAGAGGTGGTCTCTGATTTCTCCTCTCACGTGGCTGCATTATCAGGAAGGAGCTTTGTTTGCCAAATAAAGATTTGACTCAGAAAATCAGGTCATGGCTTCTTCGGGTGTTTGAGAAGGGCATCTTCCTATCCCTTCCCTAAAGTAGGCCTCCCACAAACTGGGCCTTGCCAAGAACATTTATGGATTTCCTTTTTCTCATGGTCCACCAGGCTTCCCTTTGGCACTTGGAGGTCATTTCTGACTCCTTCCCTGGGCTCAGTCCCCTGGATCATTAGTCACCAAATCTCATTAACAACAAAAAAGCATCCCTATTTCTATTGACTTTAATGGAACCAGAAGTCTTTTTACAGATTACTTTTATTATCCACTATGTAAGTAATACATGTTTATGGTAGGAAAATTGGAAAACCTAGATTTATTTAGTATAATTATTTTTATAGCAGTTAACTGTCTGCTAGTCATTGCCCTAAGCGCTTTACAAATTACTAACTTACCTGGATAAATGATACAATAATTATTCACAGCTGTACCTTTCCAGAGTTACCGTCTTTTAAGAATTTGGGTCTATCCTGAAAGGGCTTCCTCCCGACACATATCCTTTCTAGCATCAATACACACAAGTAGGGCATCACACTTCCCATTCCGTGATCTGCTTTATTCACTTCCAGGTTGTACGGTCCCACCACATGCCCACCTCGGCATTTTCTATTAAGCCCTGTAATGAGACTGGGGAGTAGGGGAGTAGAAGCACAGTGGGGTCCAGGGCAGAGCAGTGGGGAGAGTTCCTGGAAGATTCTGCAACAGCCGCTCTGATTTCAATAAAATGTGCTAAGCAACATACAGGACAACGTCCAGCCTTAGCAAAGTCCAAATTCCCTGGGGCCCTCCAAAAGCAAGGTCATGTCCACATGCAGCCACATCTTCCATGGCAGTAACTGTTATCTACACTCTCGTTCTTAGCGCCTGCCCAGACGCCCACTGACTGGGCTGAGAACCACGTTCTGTTGTTGGACACGGTATTCCTCAAATGTTGATTAGGTCAGTTGTCAAACAGAGTGGTTCAGGTCTCCTATATCCTTACCGACTTTCTGTCCACTTGTCCCATCAATTATTGAGAGAGAAGTGCAGAAATCTTCACCTGTGGACATGGATTGTTTCTCCTTGCACTTCTGCCGGGTTTTGTTTCATGCTCCTTGGAGCGCATCGCTCGGGTGGGTGTACATTTGGGATTGTTATATTGATTGTTTTTGTCCTTTAGTTTTATGAAATGACCTTCTTTGTCCCCGGGAATAGCTCTTGTTCTGAGGTCTACTTTGTCTGATATAAGTATCACTCCAGCCTTCTTTTGATTGGTGCTTTGACAACGATTTTCAATTATATCTTCTTATATATTCCTTTTTTTCAAAGCATCCTCTACTTTTCTTTGTGATGGAAATGGCTTCGGGGTTTCCCTGAGGATATGTATACTTTCACTTTCAAAAATGAGCTTTATTAAGGCGTTATTTACATACCACAAAATTCAACAGTGATAGGCATAAAACCTTGATGACTTAGGTTGAATGTATACGCAGCTGTGTATGCCCCACGACAGTCAAGATCTAGGACATTTTCCTCACCCCAAAATGCTCTTTCATGTCCCTTTGCAGTCAGTCTTGTCTCTATAGCTTTGCATATTCTGTTTAATAAAATGGAATCACATAGTTTGTAGTATTTTGCGTCTGGTCTCTATAACTTAGCAGAGTGCTTTTAAGATGCATCTGTGTTGTGTGTCCCAGCGGTTCATTTCATTGTTGAGTATGTTCCATTGGACGTTTGGGCGAATTCCAATTCGGGGCTATCATCACCGAAGCTGCTGTTAACACTTGTTACAAGTCTGTATGTGGAGCAGAACTACTGGGTCCTGTAGTAAGTTTATGTTTAACTACACCGTAAGAACCTGCCAAATGGTTTTCCCAAATGGTCATAACCATTCTGCTTTCCTGCCCCCAGCACACATTCTCGACAACACTTGGTAGCCACTACGATGAATGAAACCATTGCTACATTTTAATTTTTTGAAAGTTGTCTCCTAGTCTCTGATTTCCTCTGGAATCAACTAATCGGGTTATCTTGGTCCTTCTATGCTGCTGGTTTATCTCAATATCTGGGGGAGCTTTGGTTGTCCATACTTAGGAATGAAGAACTAGAGGGTTTTAATTAACAGTGGCTGGTATATGCCCCCTACCTCTGAACCTGTTCTCAATCCTGTTATGGTTTTTGTTCCCTTTACACATCTTCACTGTCATTTCAGTGGGAACTAGAGGAAGAGAAAGCGGAAATGCGTAAGTTCAGTGCACCGGCTTGAAATGGAAGCTCTCTGCATTCTTTTAACGATTTATTTGCCACGAGAGTCATGGTGTGTGGCAAAGAGCAGGTGCTTAAACATTTGTTAGATTCAACAAATTGAGAGGATGTTGTTGTATAAATACGTCAGAACTTAACCTCATGTTGTCCCATATTCAGACCGTTTCTGGTTTTCTGCTTATTGAGAATTCTGCTGCTACATCTAGAATTAGGGACATGACAGAGATGACGGAGATGGGAAAGAGGACGCTGACAGAGATGGAGAAGAAAGCAGAGATGGTCGTGAGCTGGGCAGAGATGGAGGTGACGATGCTGGAAGTGGAGACGGTTCAACTTGTGGGCAAGGAAAACACTGTGGCTTCAACTCTACCTTGGCCTCTCTCCTCCGTAGCCCAAGGTCCGGGAGCCAGTGCAGCATGGTGGTTAAGAGGCAGTGGGCTTAGTTCAAATCCCAGTTATACGACTCACTGCCTGCATGACCTGGACAAGTCATTTAACTTCTCTAAGCCTCAGCTTTACAGCTGATTCATCTGTAAAGTGGGCACAATGACACTATCTCCCTCAGGAGCTTGTGAAGATGAACGGAGAGAAGTATGTAAAGCACCCAGAACTAAGGGGGGCACAGACTAAGTGCTCCATCGATGTCAGCTGCTGGTGGTGAGGCTGTGGAGAAGGTTAGGAGCTGCACGCAAGGTGTGAGGCTCCAGCGGTGCCTCAAAGGGACCTGTGAAATCTTGACACATCTTTCTCTTCATATTCTATTTCCAACGCTGAGTCCTCAGCAACTGCTCCTCAAACCCTCACACCATCTCTGGCTGCTACCGGCATCCACTTACAGGTACCGATGCCTGTGGACACACAGATTTCCTTAGGATTTCCTCGGCGCCTCCTCATCAGACCGCAAGATGACAGTCTTCAATCTGCCCCAGAAGCCTGGCACAGGACCACGGAGAGGAGATGGAACATCCCCAAAGGACAGGTGCAGCCACAGCAGCTGTGCTTTACCCCTCCCAAGGTAGAAATCTGCATGGCCCCCCACAGCCCCCCACAACCCATCCCTCTGCCCCAGAACTTCCAGGAGAATCCTGGCTTCTGCATTCTTGAGGCAATGAATATCGCCACCCAGTGGCCACACGCAGAACTGCACGCGTTGAGGAGTGAAGCCCTCGGCTACCTCCCAGTGGCCCTGGTTGAGATCCCAAGACTTAAGGAAAACCGCTACTGCCCACTGGTCCTTACGGGGTTGGCGTCTGCTAGGCCTTGTGGCCATGCGCAGAACAGCACCAACTGCAGGGAGCTCGGACCCAAGGAAGGCAGGCAGTCTCTGGAAGCTGGAAAAGGCAAGAAAAACGATCCTCCCCCACAGTCTCCAGAAGAAACAGCCCTCCCCACACCTTGATTTTTTAGCCCAAGGAGATTCATCTCAGACTTCCGGCCTCCCAAGTAGTGGGCCCAAAATTGCAGCAGCCCAAGGTATAGAAAAACTTTTCTCAAAGAGACCTGTGGGTGTGGCTTGTCTGACGGAGTGAATCCCAACAAGATCCATTTAAGGCCCACAAACAAAATAGTTCTACTGGCAAAAAAACCACTACCAGCTGTAGCTGAAAGGGACAGACAGTACAAAATGAAAAGAGTCCTTAGGACCCCCAAACTCTTTTCTGCTTCGAAGGTAAAACATTCCCATCTTTTAACGTCAAAATGCCTCAAAACTGATTTAGTGATCAGAAAATTACCGGAGTAGGGGCGCCTGGGTGGCTCAGTCCTTAAGCGTCTGCCTTCGGCTCAGGTCATGATCCCAGAGTCCTGGGATCGAGCCCCGCATCGGGCTCTCTGCTCAGCAGGAAGCCTGCTTCTCCCACTACCATTCCCTCTGCTTGTGTTCCCTCTCTCGCTGTGTTTCTGTGTCTGTCAAATAAATAAAATCTTAAAAAAAAAAGAAAAAAGAAAAGAAAATTACCGGAGTAGTGAATAATTTTCAACAGGGAAGAGGGGAAATGCCATCAGTGCTCTGAGGAAGCCCACTGAAGTATCTATCCTCTGGCACAGCACAGAAGCCTCCAAGGGACAGAATATTTAGGAATTGCCTCCGCATTAGTGCTGATGGTACACTATTAACACTACTTAGGGCTTCTGCCCCTGAAATTAGTAAAAAAGCTCCCTCCTGCTGATAAGATTTTTCTATTCTGAGAGTTCCAGGGCACCGACCCGTGGCTGCCTGTTCACACAGAGGGGCCCTCCCTCCTTTCCTCTACTCTTCCCAAACTTTCCAAAGGCTGGAGGACCCTCGGAAAGGAAGGATAAAAGGGAGAGAGAGAGAGAGAGAGAGAGATGAGAGAGAAGATAAAGAGAGAGAGAGAACCTCCGCAACCCACTGTTCTGGGAATGCCCAACCGCGGAGGAGAAACGAGCAGAAGTCAAACCTCCAGCTCCAGTGTAGGTCTGCGCCTGCGCTAAAACCACAGCTCCCAGAATCCTTCGCGGCCAAGTTGCTTTCCGCCTCAGAGGCTTTCCCCACCGTGGGATTCCGGTAGTCCTGCATGGCATGTGGACAAAGCATGATAAATAAAAGATTGAAGAGCAAGAACAGGGGAAGCCTCTCTGAGAAGTACGGTCCACAGGGTGTCTAGGTCACAAACCTGGCAGAGAGTGAATTAGGTTTTGGCGAGGAGCTGAGGTCGGAGACTTCTGGGAAATGGAGTCCGGTGGGGCGCGGAGGTCCGTACGCATGACCGGAAGTGGCGCTATTTGAGCGCGTCCTCTTTGGCGCGGGAGCTGGGTCTAGCGTTTGGCAGTGCTTGCGACCGCAGCTTCTGAGCTCCCGCTGGTATCCTGTAGCGTTCTGGAGTAGCCGGCAGCGGGTTTTTTTCCACGCGGCGTTCTGCTTGAGACCGAGTCGGTGGTTGCGCCACGGGCTCCTGAGCCGCAAGGGCTGGCTGCGGCTGGAAAGACTGAGAGACCCGGCTGGACGGGCCCAACTTCAGCTCCCAGAGCCCAGCATCGCAGGCTCAGAGCCGGCCTCTGAGGGGAGAGGCCGGAGAGAAGAAGAGTCCAGCCCGGGAGCAGTCAGAGCAGGCCTGCAGAGCGTGACGGGGGCTCAGAGAACTGCTGGGAGGCGGTGGCACGTGGGACCCAAATGCTGGAGGAAGGAGGTGAGAAGGACTGGTGGAGGGAGCGGTTTGCAGGAGATCCGGCTCGTTCCAGCCTGCCCACTAATAACGGCTGTGTGACCGGGACCGGAACCGGAACCCTGCGGTTATCCTTTCCACTAGTGATTGGGAGTTATCCTTTTTTGAGTAAAGAATTCTAGGGTCAGGAAAGTTCAAGGCGCTCAGGCCTGAATAATCTGAATATCCTACTTCTTACCCCCGATCTGCTTGATGGACCGATGTCATTTGTGAGTCAAGGGAAATGGGCTCTAGAAAGGAAAAATGGGACGACCCAGGGTGTCCTATTGTTTCTGATGTTCCAGCCTTTCTAGAAGCAGCCAGGGATTCTCAGAACAGGGAACCTTTTTGCTCCACATGAGATTGAGGGTCGGTTCAACGTAGTTGGACTGTGAAGTCGAAGATATTGGGGGGTTTGGAATCAGAAGGCTAGGATTCCTGTTTAAGCTATGGGGTACCAGTTAGGTCTTTTAACCTGTGTTTCTTCATGGAGGAAAGGATAAAATAGCGTTAACTACCTCATTTATCTCTAGAAACTGTAAGCATCAAATAAAATAACGTCTTTGAAAGCATCTTGAGCAATCCCTAGAACAGAACAAACGCGTATGTAATTTTAACCACCAAGATCTGTGCCTTCTTCCCCGATATCAAGGGGTCCCTCTATTGATCTGTAACTCTTCAAGTCCATTTCACGTCCAGCATTTTGTGTTGTCTTTCCCTAGAAACTTGGGAACAGCAAGCAGGATGGTTATCATCCTACCGGTACTAACCACCAACGATGACATGAAGGTACATTGGAGTTAGGTACAACTCAGTAACATAACGTCTGTACTAAGACCAATATCCAGACCTATGTAGTTCTTTTTCTGAAGGCTGTATGACCTCTAATATTATTTTTTATTGAGATATAATTCATATGCTATAACATTCATTTTTAAAGTCTACAATAAAGTGGCTTTTAGTATAGTTACAAAGTTGTGCACCCATCGCCACTATTAAATTCAGAACATTTTCATCACCCTGAAATGAAGCCTCTACCCATTTTGTCAGATCAAACGGTGAGTGAGCAGGCTCAGCATGGAGCCTGCTTAGGAATCTCTCCCACCCTCTCCCTCTCCCCTTCCTCTACACCCCCAGCCCCGCCTGCCCTCTTGTGTGCTCTCTCTTAAAAAAAAAAAAAAAAAAAAAGAGAGCCCATATCCATTAAGCATCCCTCCTCATTCCCTCTTCCCCTATTCTATGGATTTCTACTTTCTATTCTTATGGATTTGCCTATTCTGTACATTTCCTAAAAATAGAATCATAGAATGTATGTGTCTGGCTTATTTCACTTAGAATAATATCTCAAAGTTCATCCGTGTTGTAACATGAATGAATGTACTTCATTCCTTTTTATGGCTGAATAATATTTCATTACATGGATGTACCACATTTTGTTCCTCAGTTGTGGACATTTGGGTGGCTTCCAGTATTGCCTGTTGTGAATAATGCTGCTGTGAACATGTGTGCCCAGGTTTGGTTTTGTTGTTTTTTGTTTTGTTTTTTTTTTTAAGATTTTATTTATTTATTTGACAGAGACAGACACAGCAAGAAAGGGAACACAAGCAGGGGGAGGGGGAGAGTGAGACGCAGGCTCCTCGCTGAGCAGGGAGCCTGACGCTCGATCCCAGGACCCTGGGATCATGACCTGAGCTGAAGGCAGACGCTAAACAACTGAGCCACCCAGGCACCCCGTGCACAAGTTTTTGTGTGGATGTGTTTTCATTCCTCTTGTTCATGTACCTAGGAGGACTGCTGGGTCATAAGGTACTTCTGTTTAATTTTCTGAGAACCTGCCACACTGTTTTCCCCAGTGACTGCACCATTTCACAATCCCAGTGATAAATACATTTCACAAACCCAGTGAGGGTTCTGATTTCTCCACATCCCCATCAACATTTGTTGTTTTCCATCATTTTAAGATTTAATTTATTTATTGGAGAGAGAGAGTACAAGCAGGGTGAGGAGCAGAGGGAGAAGGAGAAGCAGGCTCCCCACTGAGCAGGGAGCCTGATGCCAGGCTCCGTTGAAGGACCCTGAGATCACGACTTGGGCCGAAGACAGTTAACCAACTGAGTCACCCAGGCACCCCATGTGCAAGATTTTGATAGTGTGAATGTGAATTCTCCAACTTGTTCTTTCTCCAGTTTGTTTGGCTCTTCTGGGTCATTTGCATTTCTAGATGAATTTTAGGATCTCCTTACTCAATTTCCATTAAAAAGTCCGCTAAGATTTTGATAGGGATTCCATTGACTCTGTAGATTACTTTGGTGAGTATTGCCATCCCGACATTATTACCTTCCCATGCATGAATCCATGGGATGTCTTTCCATTTATTTATGTCTTCTGTAATTTCAACAATGTTTGGTAGCTTTCAGGGTACATATCTTGCATTTCCCTTTGTTAAATTTATTCCTAAGTGTTTTATTCTTTCAATGCTCTTGCTAATGGAATTTTTTTAAATTTCACTTTTGCATTGCTCATTGCTAGTGTATAGAAATTGGTCAGAGAAAAATGTTCTCATCCTTTGCCCAATTTTAATTGCGTGTCTTTTTATTATATATCTATCTTGTATCTTGCAATTTTGCTAAAGTTAGCTGTGATAGGGCTTTGTTTTGTGTGTGTGGATTCCTTAGGATTTTCTTCTTCTACTTTTTATTTATTTATTTTTATAGGAGGGCTATTTTATTTTATTTTTAAAGTAGGTTCCACACCCAGTGTGAGGCCTGAACTCATGACCCTGAGATCAAGAGTCACATGCTTTACCAACTGAGCCAGTCAGGTGCCCCTCTTTCTGTTTTTCTATATACAAACTCATACTTACAAATATTGAAATATTGGTAATTGTACTTCTTCCTTTCCAATCTGGATGACTTTTTCCCCACTTCCTGATTTCCCTGGCTGGACCCTTCAGTATAATACTGAATAGAAGTGGTGGGAGCAGATGGCCTTGTCTTGTTCTGATCTTAGGGGAAAGTATCAGTCTTCCATTATTACGTATGATGTGCATCTGGGTTTTCCATAGTTGTCTTTTATCAGGTTGAGGATATTCTCCTGGTTTATTGAATGTATCTTATCAGGAAAGGGTGACAAATTTTACAGAATGGCCTTTTTGGTGTTTATGGAAATGATCCATGTGGAGTCCTCTCCTTTTTGTGACCTTGGTATATTATGCAGATTGATTTTCATCTGATGAACTCATCTTGTTCCTTCAATGAGTCCCACTTGGTCATTACCTCTCTTGATTTGGTGAATATCTGAAATCTACAGAGCCACTTTCTCCCAACAAACTCGGCATTCGGTAATATTTATAAGCTGTGTACTTACATGCTAGGCATTGTACCAGCTGCTTTGTCTCCGTTTCTCTTTATCTTCCCAGCAACTTTACAGGGGCTTATCATTCCCCTTTACAGATGAGAAAAATGAGACCTAGAAAGGTTATATCATGTGCACATTGCTGGTAAGCAGGGGACCTACGCTACTTGAGAGTCTGTTACTCTAATGACTCCCTGTGTCTTAGTGAATTGACGGGATTTCTGAGGTAGGAAGGGGAATGGAGAAATCGGTCTGCAGATGCAGCCTGAGACCCCTGCAACCTGCAATGTCCCGGGAATCTCCTCCTTCAGAGTGAGAATGTGAGACTCTCTAGCTTGCTGAGCTGTAACTTTTAAGCCTCACTGATTTCTCTCCCTTCCTCCAGAGCTGCCTGCTCCAGACTCTGCCCTTTCCCGAGACGAAAGCACAGGAAATGAAGGAATGGCAGCCGGTCTCCTCACATTTGGGGCCCGTGTAAGTTGGAAATTCACTGTGAGCAGCAGCCTCTTTTTTTTTTTTTTTTGTAATATTAAAGGACTTTTTGTTCCTGTTTTTT
Source organism: Procyon lotor (assembly GCA_028646535.1). Classification (NCBI taxonomy): domain Eukaryota; kingdom Metazoa; phylum Chordata; class Mammalia; order Carnivora; family Procyonidae; genus Procyon; species Procyon lotor. The sequence continues at coordinate 71,345,187 of CM053615.1, forward strand.
CGTTATAAAAGCATTTCGTGTTTATTGTAGAAAACCTGAAAAACATAGAAAGCGTGACCCAAAAACTCACCCCTTATTAACCCACAGAGATGAAACACTTAACATTTCCATTTGCATCTTTTCAGTCCTATTCTTCCTTTTTTTTTTCTTTTTTGTTTTGATTTTGTTTTGGTTTTTTAAGATTTTAATTTTAAGTAATCTCTACACCTGGTGTGGGGCTTGAACTCACAACCCTGAGATCAAGAGTCTCATGCTTCACCGGCTGAGCCAGCCAGGTGCCCCCATATTCTTCCTTTTCTACTTTTTCAGAACGGGTTTGTTCTGCTTTTAACCTTTTTATCTCCACTTTGCAGAGTGTGATTAATCTTTCTTCCCCTCATTAAGAGTATTCTACAGAATCATTTCTAGTATATTCCTTTTTTATAGTCCTTCTGCCAGGGTAGGAACTGTCCTCTCCCCCTTTTTCCTGACTAGACTAGATATTGGTCTGTTTCTTTTCCTTTTTAGAAAGTCTGCTCTTGGATTTTTCTCATTGATTCTCTTAGTAACCGATTATTTATTTATTTATTTATTATTAACATATAATGTATTATTTGCTTCAGGGGTACAGGTCTGTGAATCATCAGTCTTACACATTCACAGCTCACCATAGCACATGCCATCCCCAATGTCCATCCCCCAGCCACCCTATCCCTCACCCCCACCCCCAGCAACCCTCAGTTTGTTTCCTGAGATTAAGAGTCTCTTACGGTTTGTCTCCCCCTCCGGTCTCATCTTGTTTCATTTTTTCCCTCTGTACCCCCCACGATCCCTACCCTGCCTCTCAAAGTCCTCATATCAGAGAGATCATATGATAATTGTCTTTCTCTGATTGACTTATTTCACTTAGCATAATATCCTCTAGTTCCATCCACGTTGTTGCAAATGGCAAGATTTCGAGTAACAGATATTTTTTTCTTAGTTTTTTGCTTTCACTTTTGTCAGATTTATTTTAAAATTTGATCTTTTAACCTCTTGAGTTGAATTTCTAATATACTTTTCCTTTCTTGTTTATGTTGAAAGTGTTGGGCTGTGGATCTTTTTTTCTTATATATTCCCAAATTGTCACTTTGGTGTCTCTGTCTGCCCGTTCAGCTGGCCTGTGCTCCATAGGGACAGTGTCTTTTGTCAACTCAGAACCGCCAGGTGTGGTGTAATTGCAGAATGCAGGGTTTGATGGCTCTATTAGCTCAACCTTATTAATTGAATTGCTCAGTTCTTCCATACCTTTATTTTATTGTTTATTTTGTATTAACCCTGCTACTGATCGAGTTATTTTAACATCTCATAGCTGTGGTATTTTAAATTTCTTCCTGTACTTCCTACAGTGTTTTCTTTATTAGTTACATACTGTTTGTTACATAGTTCATGACACTTAAATCTTTATGGTGGATTTTACTGTCTTATAAGAGGACCCAAATGTATTAAATATTTCATGGTTTTAAAAGAAGACCCTGGGGCGCCTGGGTGGCTCAGTCGTTAAGCGTCTGCCTTCGGCCCAGGTCAGATCCCGGGGACCTGGGATCGAGCCCCGCATCGGGCTCTCTGCTCTGCAGGAAGCCTGCTTCTCCAGCTACCATTCCCTCTGCTTGTGTTCCCTCTCTCGCTGTGTTTCTCTCTGTCAAATAAAATCTTTAAAAAAAATAAATAAAAATAAAAGAAGACCCTTTTTGTCCCATTGTACTGCATTTCTTGCTGTGAAGGATGGATCGGAAGACCAGGTAAATTAGAGGTTGTAATTTGGAAAATGATGCGGGCTTCAAATAAGGCGGCGATGGGGCCATGGAGAGAAATTTGTGAACTCTCGCGAGTTCACATGGAGGAAGGTGAAGACGCAGTGATTTGTGGGAGCTGCAGGAAGGGGGAAGGTCACACCCAGGTTTCTGGTGTGGCCCACGAGATAGGTGGAGGTACCGAGATAGGTGGAGGTACCGTCACTTGCTCTGAAAATAGACTGAGGCCTTTTCCACCTCCATGCCTTTGCTTGTTGTTGCCTCCCCTGCCTTGGGTAATCTGCTCTTTCTCCGTCTGAAAACCTTTCTCCTTCAAGGCCGGCTCAGCAGTGACCTCCTCTCTGTGGTCTTCCTCTGTCCTCTATGCAGGATTCCTTCTCTATTATCCCGGCATCTGGTCTGCCTATCTTTCTGACATGTTAGTATAGGCGCTCACACACATGTCTGGCTCTCCTTTTGTACTGTGTGATTTCCAAGTTCGTAGGGACTTTTACTAAACACTCAGAAATTGAGCTTTCACATTTCTTTCTGATTTCTTACTGCATAAACCTAACAAAAAACTAATTTTGTTTTGTCTACACTGGCTCTTTTAGTTCCCCAGCATCTGTTAGTTTCTGCCCAGTTCCTTCTTTTATATAGGTACAGCTGTATATGTACTCTATCCATTTTTATATAAAGTCTGTCACAATTGTAAATATGCAAAGAGGCTGTATTTGATTTCTTTTTGTGTGTCAGTAACCAGTGCGTACAAAGTGATTGACAGATGCTTTTCTCTCACATCCTGAGGACAGTGGGCGAGAAAAAATGTGCTTGTCATTTCAGGGGTCCACACCCTTCAGCAACGTGACTGTAGCTTTTACCCAGGATGAGTGGAGGCACTTGGTCCCTGCTCCAAGAGGGACTCCGAGGTTCAAGGAGGGGTTACCGGAAAACGCCAGGAATCTGGTCCTGCTGGGTAAGGAAGCCATTTGAAATGTAGAATCTACTCAGTTCTGAATATCTGGCACTTGCCAGTGCTGAGTGATCCCAAGTCACTCTGACACATTGGAGGGATAGTGTTTATTCCTCCTGGTTCCCTAGTGAAAGGTCTCTGTATTCCGGCTTGAGAAATAGGCGGTATCATTTGCTTCCCCTGAGACTGCAGCTCTGTTTTCTTATTTCCCAGGAGGGGTAGGGTGACCTTCGGGCCAGTTCCTCCATAGTCAGTAAGTCCCTGTTTTTCTAAATAACTTGCTTTTGGGCCTTAACTCCCTGACTTGGCTTGACCCCTCATTGGCACCCCATCTGTCTTAATTACTGCTGCATCCCCCAGTGCCTGGAACCAAGCAAAGTGCTCAATAAGTCTTTGCTGAATGAATGAAATAAATGACGTAGCTGGTGTGTTTCTACTTCCCTGAGTTCTGGGTGGCTGTTTATACTTCATCGAAATCTCTAAAGCCCATTTTTTCCCCTTGAACAGGACTTCCAGTTTCCCAGCCCAGCATGAACTCCCAGTTGGACCAAAGGGAAGAGGCTCCATGGTTGCTGCAGGGAGGAGGCCTCAGGCGTACCTGTCCCGGTGAGTGAGCAGGCACTGAAGCCAGTGAGTCTCGAGAGCAAAAGCCCTTTTGAAATACACATTAGTGCATTTGGCGATTTTAACAACCCTGTCGGGTAGGTATTATTACCCCCATTTTACAGATAAGGGAATTGTAGCTGAAAGAGGCTAACTTGCTGGTTCACAGGCGCACAGCTAAAAAGTGGTGTGGCTGGGCTTCGAAGCAGGGTCTGATTCCAAAGGCCACCGTTTCACACCTCTTCCTGGCAAAGTTCCTCTGGGCTGGGACCAGAGTGGTGGTGCACCACTCACTACTCAGGTTACACAGATTCACAGTAAACCACTTAATTATGTGGTCACTTATGTCTCTATCTAAAAAATGTAGATAACAGAACCTTATTTTACAAACTAATGTGAAAAAGTTATCAACTATGGAGTGCTGTATTAGCTGTATGATCGTGAAGTGGTTTGAGAAGTTTCGGTCTGGCTGTTGGAGTAACTAATACCCTGCTTCCGTGAGATTCTGAGATTCACAGAGCAACCTGTGGTTCCTCGGCCGCCTTGGGCTGCTCTCAGAGCCCGCCGGTGCCCATCCCACCCCCACCACGATGGCAGACCCGGGTCTTTAAAGTACCTTTCACCTCACTGCTCGCTTTAGGAACTTCTCTTGTGCGTGTTAACATTTTCCCAGGCCCAGCTGGTCAGTTTGCCTTTTTCATGTTGAATTTGTTATCCATTCAGTCAACAAATATGCATTAAGCATTTGGTAAATGCCTGGAATTGCTTTAGCTACTGAAGGTACAAAGAGAGCAAGGCATCGTCCCTGCTTACATCCTGTGATGTGGGGAACATAAACAAAATGAATTAACAAAATTACTGATAAAATGTCAGATGGTGAGGTGTACTCTGAAGGAAAGCAGGGTAAGGGCGGGTGATGGGGTGTATGAAGGTGAGAATGGGAATACAGATGGAGGTTGGGGGGCTAGGAAAGACCACTTGGAGGAGGTGACATCAGGGCCGAGGTCTGAAGGAAGAGCCGTGTGTGTCTGGGAGAGGAACATTCTGGAATACAGCGTGTGTTGAGGTGCTGAGTTGGGAATGAACTTGACTTGTGTTAGGATCAGAAGACCCTAGGACTCAGTAAGCTGGGGGAGAGTGGTAGGCAGGGAACAGATCATTCAGGGCTTTGGAAGCCGTGTAAAGGCGTTTTTTTGTTTTGTTTTGTTTTGTTTTATTTACATAGTAAAATAAAAGCCCTTGAGGGTTTCCAGCCAGAAGGGGACCATACTTGATTTGTGTTTAAAAAAATAGCCTATGGAGAATAAGACTTCCAGAGTCCAAGAGTAGGAGCAGGGAGATCAGTTAGGAGTCTGTCGTAGACATTCCAGGGAGAGAGGGTGGTGGCTGGTGGGAAGGATTCAGGACATTTTAGGTGTTAAAGCCAATAGGATTTGCCAGTGAATTGGATGTGAGGGCGTGGGGACATTAAAGACAACCCTGGCCTGAGCAGAACCAATGAGCAAGAAGACCCAACAGAGACACTGGCTAGAAAGGGAAAACCAGTTGTTCCCTTTTGGGCACATCTGGGGTGGCCGTCGTTAGTCCCCTTCGGGAGCCAGGTGGAGAGGCGAGGTGGGCTGAGGTAGGACAGTTCATGAGCATCGCGCAGTTTCCTGAATTACTCCTTTCCCCCAACGCTGCTTTTCCTGGCACTTTTCCTCTTTCCATCTTTTCTCAGATAGATAGATGGTCAAGTTTCCAGAGCTGTCGGAGCCACACATGAGCAAATACTGAATTACATGGAGACACCCTGAACCCAGAGTGGGGACTGCTGTGCTCACGGTAGACTGGACATCAGTGCACACGTGCCCTCTGGAGGGCAACCATTTCAGAGGGTTACAAGGAAAAAGCCCAAGATAATAACAAGACTCATTACATTTAACTATTCCTCAGGTACCATGCTCGGTCCCTTACGTGTTTTAACTCATTTAATCCTCACAGTAATTCTGTGAGAGCTACCTTTACAGATAATACATCCAAGAAATGGATTAAACAATTTGCCCACAATCACGTCGCTAGTAAGAGGTGGAGCCAAGATTTAAACCCGAGCTGAGTCAAGATTCCATATAGAAATTCAAATAAAGGTCACCCAGAACTAACCTTGCTCTTCTTTCCTCTGAGAAATGAGGTAGAAACCAAAAGAATCTTCAGGAAAATTGACCTTTGAGAAAAGAAGCTCCGTAGTCCTCCCTGAAACTCTACCCCCTTATGTGCAAGCACCAGGGCCAGAGACAGGCGCGTGGGACCTTCCGCTTCCGTTTCCCAGTACTCTGAGGGAGTTCCCAGAAAGGGTTAAGAGTCATTAACTCTTCTTTTAAAAAACAGCCATTTTCTGATTATAAAAGCAATATTATTTATCCTATTTAAAATGACTTTTTTTTAGTAAAATACGTTGAGATTTGGAACAGGATAAAAAAATCAAAATCAAGGTCCCTATCATCCCTTATATCTTCATATAACAAAATGCACTGATAAATTTTTTTTTATTAACATATAATGTATAATTTGCCCCAGGGTACATGACTGTGAATCGTCAGGCTTACACATTTCATAGCACTCACCATAGCACATACCCTCCCCAGTGTCCACAACCCAGCCACCCTATCCCTACCCCCCCCCCCAGCCACCCTTAGTTCGTTTCTTGAGTTTAGGAGTCTCTTATGGTTTGTCTCCCTCCCCATCCCTTCCTGTTTCATTTCTCTCCCCCACCCCCCAAGTTGTTGTTTTTTGTTTTTTTTTTTAAGTAATTTCTACCCAGCCCCGACGTGAGGCTCGAACTCATGACCCCGAGATCAAGCGTCACAGCTCTAGCGACTGAGTCAGCCAGGTGCCCCCTAATGGGGAGGTTGAGACCAGAGCTTGTGCATTCTTCTAAGGTAGAAATAACTGTGTGTAAGTTTACATGCTCCGTTTTTTTTCATGAAACAGTTTTCTTTTTATCACTGCATATCCTCTGAAAGGTTTTTATAACTTTTATTATAAATCGACATTGGAAAATATTAGAAAATACAGATAAGCATTGAAGAAAATAAAAATAGCCTGATGCCACAGCCCAAAGACAACAGTTTACACTCACATTGTGTATCTTTGCAGTGTTGTCTCAGTAAATACCTTTCTTCAGAAGGAACTATAGTGTGCCCATTTCAAACATGGCCTCTGGTTGCTAAATAGCCCCTGTATTGGCTCTACTGTGGTCATTCTTTTATTAAACATTTATTTAGGTGTTTGCTTTTCTTCGGCAAATAATGTAGTGAGCACTTTTGTCAACATAGCTTTGTGTAATTTCTCAATCGTTCCTTAAGGACAGATTCTTACAGGTGCGGTTCTCAGCATTTGAAAGACTTGACACATGCCACCAGATGGCTCTGCAGAAAGGTGATCACACTGGTGTGTAAGATCTCATGATGCTGCACTCCGGCCAACACTCTAGAATTTTGAGATCTAGCTGATTTGATAGGTGAAAGAATTCATCTTGCTGGCATTGACCATCAGCTTTTTAAAGTGAATTACTTAAACGTGGTGAGCAGATTGCCCAAAACCAGACCAAGAACTGTGAGACTAAGAAGACAAGTGGAGACTGTCCAGTAGTTGCCAAAGCAGAGGAAAGGGT
>CM053615.1:71352665-71371705 GCA_028646535.1 Procyon lotor
GGTAACCCTTTGACTTCAGAGTCAGATTTAGCTTTCATCACCCACAGCCTCTAGGTTTGGTTTCTTGGTCACTTGGCACAGATCCGAAAAGGCTTACCCTTCCTCAATGACAGGAGTTCGAGTTCTGAGGTAATCCTTCCCACTAGTTCTCAACCCTGCTTGGGGGGGGGGGGGTGTGAAGTAAAACCCACCTGCTCCAAAGGCCTACTGGCAAAATTATGTAAGGCAGGAAATTAAGTTCTTGGTTTATTAAACCCCCCCCTTAGACTGGTACCCAGAAGCCCCCTCTAAGCTACTCAGGTGTAGCTCACCCAGGTACAAATACCTTGGTTCATCCTTCCACATTCACCTCACACTTCAAAGTAAAGAGTCCAGAGCTCAAATCAAAAGGAACAGAACTAATGAGAGATTGAGGAGAGGCAAAAACATGCCATTAGAAAATGACCCTTAAGGACTTACTGCAAGGGTCAGAATCCTTTGTTTCCCATCAATGCTTCTGAAGCCTGGCTACACTGGAACGGATAGTGAACACTTATCTGCACTAAGGGCCACTCAAGATTTAAACCGGTCTGGGATAGATTCCTTGCCGTGTATTCATGCTGAAGTACAGGTTTTCTTTTTGGTGAAGAATTTTATTCTTACGTAGAGTTCTGTGCATGTATGTGGCCCACAAAAAGCCTTTCTGGGAGTCTTCTCTGAGCAATCTGTCACCCAGAAGCTTGTTACCCAAACTGCTACCTCTTCCAGCTTCTGCCACCTTGGCCCCCTCCATCTGACCACAAAGGTGCTAGTTCCCCCAAGGAAAAGGCCACATCAAAAGGTCCACTGGTTGTCAAATGATCCTTTATTGAAATAATTTCTTCTGTAGTTAACTCTGTGGGAAAGAAAAAAGAAGTATGTCAGTAGGACACAAAAACCTTATACTCCAAACCCACTACTGACCATTTCTAGAACCGTTCCAGCCTGTCTCCGTGAATACTTTATTTAGCCTTCCCGCAGTTCTCACCCTGCTTTACCCAAGTGAAACAGAAATCACTCACAGCTGGGCATTCCACTGCACCACTGTTGATGTCATCTATGATGTCATGAGGGTGGCGGCCATCAACATTGCAGCCCACAGACTGGGCAGTCCCCAGGATCTCTTTAATGGTTCCTAGGAGAAAGAAAAGTAGCATCAGAGGAGCTTCAGTCCCTCACAATCCTCAGATACCCACGGGGAAATAAATACTTGGGAGTGTCACAGCAGGCAAGGAGAGATTAACCCTATTTTATGGAATGATGTCCCTGCTTCTCTAATCCAAGATTCAGAACTCCCAACATTTAGTTAGGTAAGCTCTTAATGCTTACATGCTCCCTTGATTCTAGATTTAAACACACCCAGCCCCAAATATTCACTGATATCAAGCTATTCTGCACCCTAACTGGGGTCTTACAGTGACTGTCCCTTCAAACTGGGAAATGCTACCTACCTACCACTCAGTGCAAACACCTCATATAACAATTAAGGTGGTTCCATGTTGTCCACTTACCAGAGAGTTCTCTAGCTAAAGATCGATGTCGCATCTGCCGGGCAATGTTGACAATCTCATCAAAAGTGATATTTCCACTGTGCTTAACTGCAGAAAAGAAAAACAGTGTAAGCTTGGTCACAACCCAAGGCCAGAGCAGACCACATCACATGCTCCCTCATCTTTATTTCCAGGCTGTTCCCATGCTTTCGGCACAGAGTTGTCCACATGAAGAACAACCCTGTTTCCTAAGCTGGGGTTTACTCTCAGCTCACCACTGGACTGCACCAGCCAACAGAAACTGATCGGGTGCAGTGGCGGGTGGCTGGGATAAAATCAAGTCTCTGCTAATTCATACAAAGGAGACTGTTTTAAACATGAAAAAAAGGTTTAGATTAGCTCAGAAGTGGTCTGCTGACTGGTTATCATTTTCACTCTACCCTGTCTCCCTCCTGCATGCCCTGAGTAGGCCCAGCCCTGTGCTAGATACCAGGGAGCCACATGACACTTCCTGGTGGAGCCAGGTCCAAATCCCCCTGCGCCCCCTCCCCCAGGTTCGTTAAAGGGGAAACATGCCACTAAGTTATCACGGTGCGTAGACACCACCACTCACAAATTACCAGGGAGAAAGCCACTCACTGTTTTTTTGCTTCTTTCTGTCTCTTGGTGGTTCCTTGAGGGCTTTAATAATCAGGGCAGAGGCAGAAGGTACCACTTCAATCTGTAAGAGATTGTTCACATGAGTAAGCCCCACTTCACCCTCCAATGAAGACCATCAATACTGCCGTGCAACCTGGCTCTCAAAAAACATGGGCCAGACTCCATCTGCTGTACATTCTTGAGTTATTTTCAGTCTGGAACATGTCCTAGCCTAAGAGACATAAAGCAATTTGCCCAATGTCACACAAGTGACAAGAGTTAATATTAGGCCCATTATCTTTGCTTTCTTGATCCATACTCTCAAAGAACCCTTTCCCCCATTTAAAATTGCCCTCAGCTCACTACTGGGGGCCAAGTGGCAAAAACTTTTCACCCAGGAATCCCAGAGCACTGCTACTTCTGCCCTCCCCCTCGAACCAAGTACCTGGGCCTGTCTGTTCTGAATGGTCAGTTTCACGGTAATCCTTAGACCCTTCCAATCACCAGTCGCCTTGGCGATGTCATCACCAACCTTTTTTGGAGACTAGAGAAAGAAAGGTTTATCACACCGGCGGTAAGTTGGATACAATCTGAAAACCCATCCCTCTCACCTGGCCAACACCCAAAGCCAGCACACAGGGCAGTCTGAAGCACAGAACTGCACCTACCAAATCAAGGCATGGCTATCACGGTAGTAGTGAATGTCCTAAGATGGCCAAGTCCCTTACCTACCTACCCTCCCATAAGGACCCATGTGATAATGCAGGAATTTCCAACTCGTTACATTCAAATCACCTGGAGAATTTTAAAGACACCAGGTTTCTGCAAGGATCTGAGCATTAGCCAATTAGACTTCCTAATGACCACCAGCCTCAAAAGGAAAGATGTTCAGCAGATGCCAATTAAACAGGGAATCAAGGAAACGTGTAATTAAGACACTGGCTTAGCAAGACCCCGTGGGAACAATGTATGTTCAGAAGACCAATGTCCAAGGAATAAAGGCCTAATGATATTCAGGGAAATAAATGCAAGCTCAGTAAAAGCATAAATTAGAGAAGTGGGTAAATGGGGGTCATCAGTGAAGCTGGTCATATTGAGTAACAAGCTACTACGTTAAGTTCACCAGGATCTTAACCCACACCCCATTTAATCCTCTCCACCGATATTTAACCCCATCAGGTAAGACCTCTGGCCCACTCCTCAGGTACGCCGAAGGCCGAAGATCTTGACCCCAGAGAGTCAAAGTTGCAGCTTCAAAGCAGCACGTTCCAATCTCCTGTAAGACCCTGCTATGGGAGCACTTCCAGTTCAGAGGCTCAGAGGCGCAGTAGGGATTGCCAATCCGGCAACGTGGAACCCTACAACCTAAGAAACCGACCTCCACGAGGATGACTTACCAGACCCAGCGGCCCGATCTTCGGAGCCAGGGCAGACGTGGCACCGACTTCGCCTCCGGTGCACCTCAGGTACACTGGGAGAAAAAAAAAATAAGTGTCGCCGCAGGAGGAGCCCCCCGCCACAGCCTTCTCTCCGAGAATCTTTCTGGGGCTGGCCTCACCACTGCAGTACCAAGAGCCTCAGCAGGGAGCGGAAGGCCACCCAACCCGCAGCGGGCGGGTCCCCTCCTCCCTGGCGTGGACCGCTCCAAACGCCACGTGGGACAGCGACCTTCGGCTCCGCTACGGCTACCGAGGCCCGCACCGGGCCGGTGTGAAGGCAGCTCGGCTGCCGCCAACCCAGTGGCGGGGGGGAAACGCCCGGGCACAAACCTTACCCTAAGGCGTGCGTGCTGCAAAGCCACCACAGGTCGTCCGGTCCTCCCTCCCCATTTACACGTGGGGAAGCTGAGACCCAGAATGAGTCAAGAGACTCGGCCAGGACCTCACGGCGCCCTGACCGCAGCCCTGGAAAGGTCTATGGCGGACAGCAACTTAAAAGCCCGGCGTGGGAAAGACTACGGCGGCTGGGCCGGAGGCCCGACGGGCTGCGGGGAGGAGGGATGCTCCATCTCGCAGCCCCAGCCACATCTAAAGCACGCACCGACTTTGATCTCGTTGGGGTCGAACTTAGGCGGCATGGCGGAGGTGGCTGGTGTCGGATGAACCCGGATTCGGGACGACCGAAGACAGTTGCACCTTTGCCTCCTCCTAGCCGAAAACCAAAAGACCGGAAGAGTTTCTGACTGCGCCGGATATAGGCCGGAAAGCGCGACTCTCGCGATAACTGTCTGCTCCGCCCAGCTTCCCAGAGACGCCCTTGCCGCCATGTTGCTTGTGGGCAGGTGCCTGAAGCTGACGGCTGGAGACCTCTGCTTCAGGTGAGTTGTAACTAGGGGTGAAGAAAGAGGGGTTCGGGGAGGTTCGCCTGAGGGGGCGGTCAGCGAAGAGAGGGCTGCTCCAGGTCCCCGCTGTTCTCTGTTTTCCTTTATTTTGAGGGTCACCCTTTGGTCCCTGTAGCCCAATAGCAAAACCCCGCCCCTCCCCTAAGGGGTCCGCACTCCTATTCTGAGACTCTAGGGCCTTGGCGACCCCCGGGCCCTTTTAAGCTCCCTCGTGATATGTGCATTTTGGTTATCGAAACAATTTTATTCGGGCCTAAATTTGGTCCAACTCTTAATTCCAAGATTCTACGGTTCAGAGTCTCCGACTTCGTCATCCCTGTCTGCATGACTTTCTAAAATTCTGAGTTTCGGTCCCCAGCTCCTGTGTTTGGAGGAGAACAGACTCCAGCTCCGCGCGGGCTCATGCCCGGTGGTCTGCGACTCGGTGTCCATGACCAAGCCCTCCGAGTGATCAGCCTGCCTTCCGGTCCACACTAGAGAAGGAGCATCAGTGACCTGTCCACCCACAAAGCCAGGTGGGGCTCTCTCCACTCCAGCCTGGGGAGAATGGGTGTGGTTCTTCCCTTTGGGCTGGAGACGGGGGAAGGAATGGATGAAGGGTGGCCCTCGGGAAGCAGATTGGGAAGAGCTGAGCTTGTGGGAGGGATGAAGGGATGGTCACTGTGGGGGACATGGTGGGAGGGCTAGACTTTGAGGAGGGAATGAGGGGGGCAGTCCTTGGGGAGCAGAAGAGTAAGAGCTTGTCATCAGGGAGGGATGGAGGAGAGCTGTTTTTAGACTAGTACCCATCCTTGCTGGCAGGTGGGGTGACAAGAGGGGCCTGAGCCAGCTTGCAGGTTGGCAGACTCCCCAGACTGCCCACGCCCCTATGGGCGGAGACCTGTGATCTCTAGCCCTCCCCTTGAGGACTGGGTGTGTATCTTTTTTAACTGCATCTTCTCCCTAGCTGAATTAATATTTGTCAGATGTACAGTGCTGTGTGGCTGACATTGACTGAGCAGTGATTGTGTGCCAAGTAATGTGCTATGAATTTTACATATATGAAATTACTGGATCCTCCCAGAACCAGGTCTTGGTAAGATTATTATACAGATGAGGAAACTGAGGCTCAGAGAGATTGAACAAAGGTGATGTCGTTGGTGGATGGCAGATCTGGGATTCAAACCCAGTGAGTTACATTTTTTTTTCTTTCAAGTTTTTAATTTAAATTCCAGTTAGTCAACATAACGTAATATGGGTTTCAGGAATAGAATTTAGTGATTCATTACTTACATATAACAGTGTTCATCACAGCAAGGGGGGCTGTCCTTAATAACCATCACCCATTTAACCCATCCCCCCCCACCTCCTTCCATCAACCCTGTTTGTTCTTTATCATTAAGAGTCTCTTATGGTTTGCCAACCTCTTTCTCTTGTTGCTTTCCCATATGTTCATCTGTTTCGTTTCCTAATTTGCACGCATGAGTGAAATCACATAGTGTTAGTCTTTTTCTGGCTTATTTTATTTAGTTTAATTTACTCTGGCTATATCATTGCAAATGGCAAGATTTCATTCTTTTTGGTGCTGAGTAATATTCCATTGTATGTGTGTATTTGTGTGTGTGTGTGTGTGTACAGAATATTTTCTTTATCCATTCATCAATCGGTGGCCATTTGGGCTTTTTCCATAATTTAGCTATTATTGACAATGCTGCTATAAACGTTGGGTTACAGATGCCCCTTCTGATCACTACCTTTGTATCTTTGGGGTAAATACCTAGTAGTGCACTTGCTGGGTCGTAGGGTATTTATATTTTTAATTTTTTGAGGAACCTCCATGAACCCAGTTACATTTCATTCCAAAGCTTGGGCTGTTAACCATAAGCGTCCCTGGATGATTGTTTGCTGGGCCCTCAATATCCCTTATCAGGCTCTGCTAGTTGCAGATACTGGGTAGGCAGTAAGCACCTGGCTTCTGAGTTCAGGACACTGTAATTAGCATGTTCTAAGTTATTCAAGCATGAAGGAGTTGGGCAAACCCCACAGTATGGGAACTGGAAAGAACAGAGGTTCAGACAGGTTTTGCTACAATCCAGGTCGTGTACCCAGATCACTGAGCTCATGTGTCCATTTCATCACTTTAAATTGGGCTGTGGTGAGAATCTGATGGAACAGTAGCCGTGAGGGTGGTAAGCCGTCTGAGGATTGCCTTGGAATTTTTATTCAACTAAAGGATCTGTTTGCTTATGATGTAGCTGGTGTCATGTTTGGTTTGTCGATGCCACTCTGACAGTGTTTCGGAAACTAGAAGTGATTCATCAGTCCTGTCTTTTAACGCATTCTCAAAGGACATCTTTAGCGAGACCTGCTGTGCTGGGCTCGTGGCCCAGATGGACGGTTGAGATGGACACAGAAGCTGCCATCAAGGATCGTAGGGTCCAGCAGATCGGCTACTACCTGCGTTCGTGTGCTGCCTGTCCTGGTGGTGACAAATTCCCCAGGCCCTGATTTCTCTCCTGTGCCCTAGAGTCCTGAAGATCACTCCAGGACGAGAAAGAAAGAATGCCGCTCTTCTTCCGGAAGCGGAAACCCAGTGAAGAGGCCCGGAAACGCCTGGAGTATCAGATGTGTCTGGTGAGGGGAAGTGGGTTTTCTCTGAGTCCATCTCCAAACCGGGCTCCACATGGCCCCCAAACAAACAAACAAGGCTCCACATGGTCTCCCTCTCTGCCTCCCCTCCCTGACCCCCAGAGGAGCTCTCTGACTCGAAGCAGACCAGTGAGGCCTCCCGTCTGGTACTCAGGAGTGCCTTCCACTTCCATCCCGAGGGAGCTGATGACAGTTGCCATTACTTGTTCATTTGCTGTTCGGTGCTGGACCTCAAGCCCCACTGAAGCAGGGATCATGGGTGCACCTGCAAAATGGATTAGTTGGACCAGTGTCTGTGGTCTCTTACAGCTGCTTGATCCTGTGTTTCTTTGGCTGGTTCGTCCACTTTTCAAGGGTGTTTTGTTCGAACGTGTTTTTTATTATCATTCTTTTTATTTGCAGGCAAAAGAAGCTGGGGCCGATGACATTCTTGACATCTCTAAATGTGAGCTCTCAGAGGTAAATCGAGGCTGGTGTTCCAGCTGTGAATTTGATCTGCCCTTTTTTCTTGGATCACATGTCCCTAAGAAAGACAGATCCGACTGGGGCTTTTAAAACACCAGAAGCATTAGTCAAGTGAAGTTTTCTCAGATTTTGTTCTTATTCAAAAGAATTGAGATGATCGCGGCCTCAGCATAGTCTATGAGAATCAAGGGGTCTAGAAAATGTGCCCACAGATTTCTAGGGAGCTGGAGGAATCAGGGTTTCTCCAGCCTCTGCATAGCACCAGAGAGCTTTCTTTTGCCCCGACAGAGCTAATGATGGGGTGGTGTGCGGGTGGGGCCGGGCAGGGCAGCCTCCTGCCAGCTGATTGCAGGGGAGGGCTGCCCACCTCCCGGTAGCACTCCCCCCCAGCCTCCCCCACACCACACTCCCGGTTCAGCTGCTCTGTACGTGACAATTTGCACTCGATCACCTCCTGCCCCATCTCTCCCTCACCTGTGTGCCACTCAAAGCAAAACCAGCAGGAAGGGAGTATTTAAGTAAGTACTTAGATAAATACTTATGTAAGTACTACATAAATACTTGTTTCTCTTCCCTTAGATTCCATTTGGGGCTTTTGCAACATGCAAAGTTCTACAGAAGAAGGTGAGCTGGATCTTCAGTTTCACAGACTTGTTTATTGCATGTTTGCTTGTTTGAAATCAGGTGAGACTTTTAGGCACTGTCTTCCTGGCATAGACATCTCCCTTCTCCCCGATTCTCACCCTTTCAGCTTGAAGCAGGTGTTTGCACAAGTGGAAGAGTTGAGTTTGTGTGAGACGGGCCTGGGTCACATCCTGGCTTTGCCCCTCGTGAGTTGGGCAACTTCCGCGAATTCTTACATCCGTTTCTTCATCTATGAAATGAAGACATTCCTAGTTCTAGTTCTACTCTCACAGAGCTATCATGAGAATTCAAAGAGTGACAGGGAGGGAGAGAGGTAGATGGAGACAGGAATGCATCCAGGTATGAGGCCTGCCACAGTAAACATGGGGTGACCTCATTGTTCATAATAACGAAAGCTATACTTCATTCTGGTCGCCCAGCAGAGATTAAGAATGGAATGAAGGATTTTTCAGAAAGGCATCGCAGCTTTGCATGTAGACAGCTAAGAGAATTCTAAACTATCTAATGAAGGGAGGTAAAAAGTGTTCCATACCAGCAACTTGTGACCATCTTGACACTAGAAGTTTCTATGTGGGGGTCAGTGCTATAAAAATAGTCACAGATGACACAGATTGAGCCCCGAACCCCAGGCCAGCCTGGGATTAGTGCCTTTTGTCTGTTGGTTGGTTAATCATATGGCAGTTCTTGGAGGCAGGTACTTTATTATTCTCTGTTCCCCACATGAAGATGCTGACGCTGAGGGAGGTTAAGATCAGGACAGCTGCACGGGAACCCTTCTCAGGATGAAGGCAGCATTAGGCCTCAAAGATCCCTTTCACGCTTGAAATTACAGGCTTTCAAGTCATCTGCTTCCACAGTTGGTGGTTCTGCAATTCTCAACCACATTCCCCATTGCAGAGTCTGGGCGAGCATAGGACAGCAGGCAGGCGGGATCTGCAGCACATCCTGCTGGCTGCTCTTCCTCTGGCTAACGCGCCCCAAATCTTCCCCACACAGGTGTTGATCGTCCACACGAATCATCTCACTTCCCTGCTCCCTAAATCCTGCAGCCTCCTGAGTCTCATAACCATCAAGGTACTGGGGCCCCTTCCCCAGGGTCCGGGACTCTGCCTGGTATAGCACGTAACAGCCCAGCTCCCGTTGTTTAAGTTTATGCCAGGCGGGCCTAACTTCATAGTCAGACTGGGGCTGGATTATCACAGTTTATGGGTCACCTGAGTCCTGCGCATGGGGTGGGGTTAAAAAGATAACCAGCCATAGGCCCTGCCTTCAAGGGAACTTGCCCTACAGGTAGAAAGGCAAAGCCTACACTCAGAGCAGGTGAACCCACAGAGAGCATGGAGACTGATGGGCCCAAACAAGAAGGTCCCCAGAGGGATGCCAGGCATCACGCCGTCAGTGTTCGAAAGCCCCATGATCGGGCTGACTTCCTCCTGACTGCCGGCCTCTCCAGGACAGGGACTGGGACATACTCACAGTACATGTGGCCTATGACCTCGGGATTACTCCATGTGAACATGGGCTGTGACAGCAGATGCACACAATGAGAGGAAAAGGAAGGCAACACCAGGCATCAAAGTGTTTTTCGTGGTTAAGTCTGGTTTATAGGAGTTGGAGTGGTTTTCGCGTCTGTTATTTTAGTCCGACACTCGTTATTTTTATAGTAAAACAATATCTTACACATTTTAAAATACATATCTTGTATTTGTGTGTATTTCTATTTCATACGTATGTACGTAAAACATGTTTGTGTAGTCACGTACGTGATCTGTGCCTTTTTTGCTCATTCGTATTGTTAAAAAAATCAGAAAATACAGTTAAGCAAAGGAGGGAAAATGTGTGTCATCTCACACTCCAGAGAACCACGGTCAGTTTATTATTGTGTATTGGATAGTCTTTGTCTCCACGAATATGTATTTATACCGCGAGGGTTTTCCTGTTTAACGTGAATACTGATGCGTACTGTTTCATGGCATACTGTTTTTACTCCACAGCCAAAAATAAATATTTGATAAAGGAAAGAAAGAAATGGTGTCACCTTTTCAAAAAGGAGCTAAGATGGAACGATCTCGTGTTGGAGAGGAGGGGCTGCTGTTGCTTCAACCCGAGAGGCGAGAAGAGGCCCTGGCGTCTTGCCGCCTCCCCGGAGCCTGAGCCCTGCGGGCTTCCCCACCGGTGACTGTTGTGACCCCTCAGCTTGTCTTCCTCCTGCAGGTTCTGGATCTTCACGATAATCAGCTGTCAGCGCTTCCTGACGACATCGGGCAGCTGACCGCCCTGCAGGTACGGCTGCAGGACACGGGCCGCCTGCCTCTGACTGCACGTGAGAAGGGGCCCCAGGGAGTGCCGCCGGGCTCTGGCCAGGGCCGCCCTCGGTGCCGGCTCCCTCTGCCCCAGGAAGCGCGGGGACGCCCTGGCCATGGCGTCCGAGCTGCTGGAGTCTCGATACCGTATTTTTGGCCTGTGCTTTTGGGATTTCATCGTGAGGGGGGAAGTAGGAGATGATGAGCTCAGCCCTGTGACTCATCCTCCCACTTCTGATCAGTCGTGGCCCCCCGCGTGTCCGCGTGGAGCCGAGCTTTTCCCTCCTGTTATCTGTTCATTTTCTGCAGCCTCCCTGTCAGGCAGGTGCTAGCATTGGCCCCCTCGGACAGGGGAAGAAGCGGCTTTCTTTCACACTTGTATTAAAATCCGTTCTCTTGCCCCTCAGACCCTGTGTGATCCAGCCTCCTCTCCCGTCCCCTCCTTCCCCGGCAGTCAGTTCCAAAACCCCTTCTGGCCTTCCTGCCCCACTGCAGCGGGGCCTCTCCGTGCAGACCTCCCCTCTGCCCGAGCGGATCATCCTCTCTCAGCCCCAATGTCCCTGAGAACCGGCCCGGCCTCCCCGTCAGAGTTCCTCTACCTTCTGGGCCTCTGCCTCGGGCCTGGCTTGTTGCCTCGGGAGCACGAATGGCAGCACGCAGTTCCTGATGAGGGGTTTACTGACTTGACTGAGACGCAGTCCTCGGAGGGCAGCACCCCCACCTTGCACGCTGCCTCCAACATGGAGGAGACCAAGAATGAGGGGAACGAACAGCCCTACTATGTGGGTGACGTCGTTGCATTTTACAGATAAAGTTGAGGTCCAGAGGGATGCCTCTCGCTTACCCAAGGGCACACTGAACGTGGAGCAGAACAGAGGAATTGTCACCCCTTAGGAATGAATACCTGGATATAGGATCTTTGGGGACTTTTTTTAAAACGTGTATTTTTATAGAATTGTTGGTGTTCGTTGTTTTGTTACTTTTGAACACCTGACAATAACTGCTAACCATCTTTTGGTTCATCAAATATTCATCTGCCGCATAAGTTTTAGTGACTGCTTAGCTTTCCATCACGTTAATGTTTAATGAGTACTTAGCGTGCCAACCTCTTGGCCTTGCTCCTCTCACAGTGCGGCATCCGGGAGGGGGCGTGGCCTGCGGAATCTGGCGAGCCTGCCTTCCCGTCTGGGCACCACCAGCTGCCAGCCTTGAGACCTTGGGCAGATCCCGCTGCCTTTCTGCAGCTCAGCTTTCTTCCCCCCAACACTGAGATTCCTAGAGCCCTGTCACATGCTGCCTCCCCCAGGTCCCTGAACCTGCTCGTCCCCTTCCTCCTCCTTGCTGGATTGTGGGGCCATCATGGGGCATTCCGCGGTCTGCATAAATGATGGAACCAGATGGCCAGAGCCACCTCTCACGTGACTTCACCACTCTGAGCCTCTGTTCTCGTCTCCCACCTGGGATTCTAACAATCGGTGCCTTCCTCACAGGGCTGTCAGGGGGAGTTGAAGGCGTGTGTGGTGCCCAGGTGCTGCCTGGCCTGAAGGAGGGGTAGACACTGTTCTCTGCATCTGGGTTCTCATGTCATTTTCCCCTCTCTCTTAGGTATTGAACGTGGAAAGAAATCAACTGACGTATCTCCCACGTTCCATCGGGAACCTCATCCAGCTCCAGACCCTCAATGTGAAAGGTAGGGGCCGGAACGCCCTGTCCGTGTGACTTTCAGTCAGCTCCGGGCTGTCTCGGCCGGGATCCACAGAGCTGTCCTCCTGGGAGCCACTGAGCATGAGGGCAGCCAGCCCTGGAGCGTCCCTGTAAACCGGCCTGACCACCTGTTGGGGGGGGGGGGGTCTCTGTCTCCATGGTAACCGGAGGCGGCATCTGGAGAGTTCCTATGTCTCTTCAGGGCCTCACAGAGAGGAGGGCAGCCGGTCCTGACAGCCAGGCTCCGGGACTCGGGCCCTCGTATCCATAATAAGGAGGAGCGGTTGGGGTGGCGGCCTGGCTGGGGACGGCTGTCCAGAAGCCATGGTTGGGGTTCTGACAGTGAGCGCTTCACCCTCTGGGAAGCGCACTTCTGCAGTCAGTGATGCGGCGAGCCTCCCGAGTCCATGTGGTAGGGACAGGGAGGTGTGCTTCCCACCTGACAGGTGAGGAAAGGGGGCTGGGAGCAGGGACTTGCTCAGGACCACCCGGTGTGATGATTACAGAGCCCAGAGTCACAGGCAGGGGGCTTGCCCCCCGTGCCCCCTGCTCTCGCGTGTCCTCTGGTTGTCCTTAAGCACTTTCTGCACAAAATGCCTCAGTTTACTCATTGGCAGCATCTACGTGATGATAAAAATGATACGGAGTTTATTGATCACTTGGTATGTGACAGGCACTGTGCTGAGGGCTTTGTATGCATAGTTTCATTGAATCCTTTGATGTTCCTATGAGGCCAGATAGTATCATCATCCTCATCTTATAAATGAGAAAACTGACCCAAGGAGGTGTTTCTGTTTTCTGAGGTCACCCAGCTAACGAGTGATGGAGTAGGAACTTGAAGCCAGGTCACTGAAATTGGGCCCCTGCAACCTTCCTCATGGAGCCTCGGGTCTCAGGACCTGCGCACACCCCGGGGTCGGAGGGAGCCACCCACATGCCCCTGAGTCCTGGCCTGTCAGGCAGGAAGCTGGTGGAGGGGCTTTGGGGGTTGAGCTGTGCCATTGGGATCTCTCCAGATAACAAGCTGAAAGAGCTTCCAGACACCGTGGGGGAACTCCGAAGCTTACGTACTCTTGACATCAGCAAGAACGAGATTCAGAGGTTGCCACAGCTGCTGGCACACGTTCGAACGCTGGAAGTAAGTGCGGAGCCACTGTCGCCTGGGGTCCTCTCTGGGCCGCCGTCCTCCCCCTCCCCACGCTCCTGAATGCCCCCCCCACCCCCCACCCCCGGTCATGGGTGCTGGGCTCTCAGAGATCTCAAGGCTCAGGGGAGCTCACACAGAGAGCGATGTCGAGCGGTTTGTCATTATGTGACTTTTGCTGCCGTGATGGTGGCAGAAATGCACGCTCCTGGAGAGAGGACAGGACACTGATTCCTGGAGGGGTCAACACTCTGTGGAAGATGTGGCGTTGGAGCTGGAGCGGGAGAGAGGACCTCGCTTTGGAGAAGTAGACCCGGCTAGCGGGGCATTCGGGTGCCAGGGACAGTACGGCGAACGCAGAGTGGACAGCGCAGGGTGTGTTAGGGGAAGAATGGGGCATCCGACGTGGTGGGCGCTTGCTGTATCTGGAGGGTCCAGGTCGCAAAGAGCCCAGAGCTCCATGGCGGGGAGAGCAGTCTCCGTGGAGGTAGAGAAGTTGAGTGTCAGGAGAGCAGGGAGAGGGGACAGGCCCTTCCTGGGTCACTGTGTATTAGTTTGCCAGGCCGGGTGACTTGAATAGCAGATTTATTTTCTCACGGCTCTGGAGGCTGGAAGTCCAAGATCAAGAGTTGGTTGCTTCCGAGGCTTCTCTCCTTGGCTTGTCGATGGCGGTCTTCTCCCTGTGTCCTCACATCATCTCCCTCTGTAAGGGCCTGTGTCCAAATTTCCTCTTCTTATAAGAGCACCAGTCATGGTGGATTAGGGCCCAGCCTGGTGACTTCATTTTGCACTTGTTTACCTCTCTAAAGACCTTATATCCAAGTACAGTGGCATCTGAGGTACAGGGGATTAGGAATTCGTATGTGTGTTTTTGGCGGGTACACAGCTCAGGCCTTAACAGACATGGATACAAGGCAGCTTGCTTAGGGAAGGTGGGGGCTCTTACAGTCATGAGACAGCCCACATTTAGCTGGTGCTTACAAGGCTAGGCGCTTAACCTGCATCAATTCCCTGAGTCCTCAGGACAGTCCTGCAAGCCAGACACTGCTGGGCCCCTTTGCAGGTGAAGAAGCTGAGCCATGGACAGTTTAAGGAGCCTGCCCAGGAGCCACACAGCTAGTGACAGCGGAGGTGGGGTTGAAGACTAGGCAGTCTGAATTGAGGGCCTGTGCAACTCAGCCTTCTGGAACAGGGACTTATCTGTCCACAATGACACCCAGTCTGGCCAGCATCCCAGAATCCTCTGCCGAGCCATCAGTGAAGTCCCTCTGAGCATGTGTATCAGAAGTGGGTGGGTGAGCGTGTAGACAGCAGAGGAAGGGGGCGGACCCCAGGGGCTGATCCCTCTGGCTGTGGCAGCCAGCCCGAGAAGGGACAGGGTGGTCAGCCCCTCTCCCTGGGCAGGCTGCGGAGACAGTGCTGTCCAACAGAACTTTCTGCAGGGATGGAAATGTCCAGTGACTATGCTGTCCCAAGCCGGTAGCCACTAGGCACATGTTGCCCTCAAGCACTGGAATCGTGACTAGTATGACCAAGGAAGTACATGTTTACTTACAGTTTTTTTATAAGATTTATTTAGTTAGTTTAGAGAGAGCGTGTGCACACGTGCACATGAGCTGGGGGAGGGACAGAGGCCGAGGGAGGGAAGCAGACTCCCCACTGAGCACAGAGCCCCACGCAGGGCTCGAGCTCACATCCTGAGATCATGCTCTGAGCTGAAATCAAGAGTGAGACGCTGAACGGACTGAGCCACCCAGGCACACCAGTTCATATTGAAATAAATGCAGCCCCACGTGCTCAGTGGCTGCCATGGCTGGGCGCACAGCTCACAGCGGCGCTGATTCCGAAGCCCTAGTAAGTCGGCTGGTAGGAGCTCCGAGAGTGACGTACTTTACATCCACGCTTTAAAAAAAGCTTTTGAGCTTCTTGGTGGCACCTTTGTTCAGGAGGAGACCATAAATGGCCATTCTCGGTTAAGGCCAAGGTCCTTCTCGCATGTTACCTCCTGTTACCCATCAAACAGCCCTGCCGCTGGGGGATAGCATGCCCATTGAACTCCGAGGGAGCCGAGCCTCCGGGAAGTCAGCTGCCCTGTTCGAGGGCACACAGCCGGGACAGGACGAGCTGGGGTCTGACACCAGGGCTGAATGACCACATGCATCGCTGTCCCACTGCTGCTCCCGCTGACAGCGGGGACACCATCTGTGTGTCCCGTGCAGTAGCTGCCGGCCACCTGTGGCTGTTGCACACGTGCAACATGGCTGGTTTCAGCCCCTGAGGGACTGAGCTTTAAATTCACTTTCATTTTAATCGCTTAAAATTAAACTTATGTGGCCCGGCGTGGCTCATGGCCACCAAACTGGGTGGTGCAGCCCCAGCACCCAGCACACTTTACTGTTGGTGGCCAGTATGATCTATGTGGGTGAATTTTCTTTACATAAGGCCTCCCAGGATGGGGTTTTCTGCTCTCGGGGCCCCCCAGACCCAGGCAATCCGATCCTGCGCTCCAGGGCAGGCTCCCCCTGCTGTGCATGTTCCCTGGGGGGAAGGGCTGTGCTGGCCAGGACTGGGGGCCATCTGAGCTGCTTCTCCGACTCAGCCACTTCCGGCCTGGTCATTCCCATGCAGCGGGCCTGCCTGTCCCAGGCAGAGGATCTGGGCTCCTGGAAGGGGCTTAGGTCGCTCCCCAGGAGGCCTCTGGGAAGAAGCGAGAGGATAGCAGGAGGGCTTGATTCCACAAACAAGCAAACACAATGGAAAACCTCACAGCATGGCTGTGCACAGCTTTGTGGGCATTTGTGTGAACCAGGTCCCTGTTTCCTGGGCCTCATAAACCCGTAAACTGGTGCATGTGTGCCCGTATAAACACTGGGGTTTTTTTTCCTTACTTAAAAAATCATATTGTTTGAAAAAATTCCAGTTTCGTGTGGTAAGTACCCCAGAATCTACCCTTTGGAGCAAACCATTTTGCGTTTGATGTGTATTCCTCTAAATCTTTTTTATAAATATGCTAACGTGAGAGAATGGGAGTATTTCTTTTAACAAACATGGCATCTTATTCCGTATGTTGTCCTGCAGTTCCCTTTTTTTCCTGCTTTTTTAAGTTTTTATCCAAAAACATGAATCTCATGCAGGCTGCACACCAGACACCATTTTAGGTGCCGGGAACGTGGCAGGAGCAAGACAGGTAAGCTGCCCCCGCTAGGCAGAGGAGACAGCAAACACGACTTTGTAACTGAACCAGGTGCTTTGGGATTGTGTTGACAGCACGTATAAAGAGGTTCCCCTGTGTCTGCAGAGTCTGAGCCTCGACGCCTCGTCCATGGCCTACCCGCCCCAGGAGGTGTGCAGTGCCGGCACCCAGGCCATTCAGCAGTTCCTCTGCAAAGGTAAAGCCAGGCAGCCTGCCTCCTGCGCTCGGCGAGCGAGCGTGGTCCCAGCAGCGGCCCTGTGCCAGCCCAGACTCCGGGCACAGCGGAGACCGAGGAGGCCACAGTCCCCGCCTGCTCGGTGGTCTCCAGATCTGGCAGGAGACACAAGCAAAGCAGACGGTCACAGGAAATCGAGTTACTGGTTAGGTTGGGACATCAGGGAAGGTCCGAGAAAGCGGCTCAGCCGAAACCTGAGGGTGTTTGGGACTTAGGAAGGAGAGGAGGCTGTGACTGGCAGGAGCAGAGGCGTGTTGAAGGACCTAGAGGGGTAGGGTGGTGGGAAGCGTGAGGCCAAGGAGGCTGGGGGGCTGGGCGCCCACACAAAGGGAAGAGAAACAGGTGGGAGCCTGGAGAGGGCGTTGGGGCCTGGAGGTCATTGGGGTCATCCAGGACCGAGGCCACAGTGGACTGGACTTGGAGGAGTGGCAGTGCAGCTAAAACCCAGCGCCACCGTTGGTCCAGGTGCCCAGAGGAGAGGGCAGAGTACCCGGCCACCTCCTGTCTGGCGGGTGGTCTTAGGGGCTCCTGTCACCTGCGGAACTTGTAGAACACAGCCGGGACTCATCCATGCGGTCAGCTGTGGGTGACAGAGATGCCATTGCAAAGCAACAAGAAAGGAAAGCAAAGTCTTTTCAATCCGTGGTTTCAGATCAATTGAATATCCACATGGGGAAAAAGAATCTTAATTTCTTCCTTCAATGGGAAATGGGCAGTACCAGTCATGGAAGGCAGATAAGTTACATTTCACTAACATTAAAAAGGCACCATCTAGGGAAAGAGAGGGCAAGCCATGAAGTTGGAAAGGATATTTGCAATACATGCATGTCCAGCAAAGAATCTGTTTCTAGCAGACAAAAAGATTTATAAGGAAAAGGCATTGTCAAAAGACTTGAATAGGAATTTTACAGAGACTCTCCAGATGGCCTAGAGTATCCAAAAAGAATGCTCAACATCTCTTTGGTTAATAGGAAAAAGCACATTAAAAGCACACAGAGACACTTCAGTCCTACCACGCCTCCTAAAATTGCTCAATTAATATCAGTACAAGAACTAACGAAGGTGTGGAACAGCAGCTCCCGTACACTGCGGGTGGGGCTGGAAGTCAGAAACTGCTTCCAAAAATTGTTAATATCTCCTCAAGCTGAACTTTCAAACACCCTGTGGCCCATCAGCTCTGCACCTATGTGTGTGTCCAGGGAAGATGCATGTGAGTGTGTGTCAGAAAGCCAAGGACAGAAATACTCGTGGCAACACAGTTCATAACAGCCCAAACGCGACACGCCCAAGTGCCCATCGGTGGGACGGGTAAATACACTGTTCCAGACACACACGTGAACACAACACCGTAATCAAAAAGAACAAAAGCAGTCCAGGGGCACCTGGGTGGCTCAGGCAGTTAAGCATCTGCCTTCTGCTCAGGTCATTATCCCAGGGTCCTGGGATCGAGCCCCACATTGAGCCCCCTGCTCAGCGGGAAGCCTGCTTCTCCCTCTCCCTCTCCTCCTGCTTGTGTTCCCTCTCTTGCTGTGTCTCTCTTTCAAATAAATTAAAAAAAAATCTTTAAAGAAGAACAAGAGCAGTGTTAACTGCCATGGCCACGGTCAACCTGGGGCCATCGGCCGTGAGAGAAGCCAGATGCTCTTATCAGTACATGAGCACTCACCGCAAACCCAGTCCTGTTTATAAGGGTGATTTCCCTCTTAAACATTCATCACACTAAAATGAAGATTTTTTGCTATTTTCCGCATGTATATGATACCCAAGTTAAAAAAGTTACACATCCCATGACAGCTACTCAGGCCACACACCTACCAAAGTAGTCTGGGAGCAACAGGTGATTCCCATGTGTGCCCTGGCCAGTGGTTGAGCTAGGCAAATTCTTCCAAGTATAATTAACATAGTGGTACATTAGCTTCAGCTGTATAACATGAGGACTTAATTCTGTACGTGGCTCCATGCTCAGCACTGTAAGTGAGCTTCTAAATCCCCTTCACCCATTCCACCCATCCCCCCACCCCAACCCTTTATCTTCCTTAAAAAGACTTTTCAGTTATGCAATCTCTAGGTATACAGAAGATCTTAAAGCAGGGAATGTGCGTATACCTACTATGCAGCTTAAGAAATAACTCTTCTATTTACACGGGGTAGTAGGTAAGCATACGTATGTAAAGTATGTTTACATACTTTGGGCTTCGCTCTCTGAAAAATCTTTTTTTAAAAACCCACAAGAGA
>CM053615.1:71372205-71388353 GCA_028646535.1 Procyon lotor
CTGAAGAGATTCCTACGGTGTGCCAAGCCCAGTGGTTCTCCACCCTGCTGTCCGCTGGAACCCTTTGGGATCCTCGATCAGAATACCCTTCCCCCTCGTCCCCACCCACCCTCCTACATTCTGATGCAGTGCTTTGGGGGTGAAGCCGGTGTCTAGCTGTCCCAAGATTCTGGCCACAGGCTGGGAATCCCACTGCTGCCCCCTTCTCTTGACCACTGTCTTTTTCTCTCCCCCAGAATAGGCTCTCAGACTATGAGAAGAGGAAGGTAAGAAAATGTCTATTCTCTTTGGTCACTTTTTTTTTTAATCAAAGGTCTATTATAAAAGACTTGAGGGAACTTCTTCCTGTTTCCAAATTAGAGGGTAAACCTAAGTTTTTCTCTTACTACCTTGCCTCGCCACATCCTTACGCGGCCTCGGTGGTGGCAGGGTATCTCCACGTCATACATGAGGAGTCTAAGGCTCAGGGACCCCAGACTCCAAACCTCTAGCCTCTGGCAGTGAACACAATTGGGCCTGGAGGTGGCGGGAGGGTGGATAATGGGAGGCAGTGGGCTGGGACGGTGTTGCTCAGTGTTCAGACCTACCACCCGTACTCCTGGGAGCTGAGGCATCAACTCGCCCTGCTCCCATGTCCTGACACCCACAGAGCCTCGCTAGTCATCACCAGATCTGTATTCTTGCAGGCACAGAAGATGCTGGAGAAACTGGAATTTGAACGGCGTCTGGAACTCGGGCAGCGAGAGCATGCCCAGCTCCTCCAGCAGAGCAACAGTCAGAAGGACGAGATCCTTCAGACAGTCAAGGAGGTCCGTGAACGGCCAAGGGGGGTCAGGCTTGTCTGCACACTCCCTGCCAAGGGGGCCCTGTGCTTGGGGAGGCGGTGGGAGTAAGCGCTCTCCCTTGATCTTCCAGGGCCTGGGGGGGCCTGATAGATCACCTAGCCCAGCCTTTTCATGCATAATGGACACCCCGGGGCCTAGCAAGGGGAAGACCTGGGCCAAGATGACACAGAAAGGCCTGGCAGGACGGGCCCCCTTGCTGCCAGCTCAGGCCAGCTGCCTGTCCTGCAGGAGCAGTCCCGGCTGGAGCAGGGCCTGAGCGAGCGCCAGCGCTACCTGGACGCCGAGCGTCAGCGGCTGCAGGAACAGCTGAAGCAGACGGAGCAGAACCTCTCCAGCCGGATCCAGAAACTCCTGCAGGAGAACCAGAGGTCCGGCCCCCGCTCCCCAGACCCAGAGACCCTCCCTTATGTTGGTGCCCTTTGAGGAGCCCAGGCTAGGGGTCCATCTCTCTCCTGCAGTCTCCAGTCTCAGCCCCTGCTGAGGTCTTGGTGCTGCATGTCGCACCAGCCTGAGGAGGTGAGCGTCTGCTCTGGGCCTGCCCGGGTCTAGCTTGTCCTCGGGCCCGGGCCTCCCGAGTGGCCCTTCCGTGAGATGAGTGGGGTTAGCACGAGAGTGGAGACCACATCCTGTTCCGGTGTTTTAGGTTCCACGGGACCCATCGGGCTGAGGTCAGCCGTACCGAGGTTTGCCCTAACAGATCCTGTCCGGGGTAGGCACTGCCGGGAGCCAGTCTCGGCGGGCGTGGGGGAAAGGAAGCCAGAGGGAAGTCTCCAGAACCTCTCGTCGGGGGCCTCTGTGGGAAGCCTCCAGAAACGGGCTTTTGCCGCGACCCTGTTGCTTCCAGGCCTCTTTGGCCTCACTCCCTCCTCCGACACAGCAGTTATGCGGTGCCCGAGTGATCCGGCAGGCCTGCCGTGTGCTCTCCCCACCGAGGCGTCCCGGAAGGCTGCTGCAGGTCGGGCGCTGCTTCCATGCTGGGCGCTTGGTGTGTGTTCTCTCATTCGCTCTGTACAAGTACTCCGGGAGGCTTTTATCAGGAGGATCCCATTTTGCAGATGAGGAGCTGGGGCGTGGTGTGGCTGAGTACCAGGCCGAGGACACAGAGCCCCGAGGTTCTGGACTGAGAACCCCGGCCGGTTCCTGAGCCCCCTCCGTGCAGCCAGTGCAGCGGGGGGAGGACAGCTCTGTTGGAAACAGGCCTGCTGGTCACAAGCGCAGTGACCCTTTACACTTCGGGTTTGCTCCACAGGCAAAAGAAAAGTTCTGAGATCTTGAAGTCGCTGGAAAATGAAAGGTTAGTGTTTCTCTCTAGCACTTTCTCCGTGTTGCCTTGGGGTTGGGGGAGAGGTTCCGGGGAGAGAAGTTCTCGGGATTCTCAAGGATTGCGCTAGAAGGTTCTCCTAAAGCTGTAAGGAGAGTCCCCTCCTTAAGGAATACTGAATTAAAAAGAATCACCGCCTACAAGTTCAACACACATGTACATTCCCGAGAAAAACTGAGACGTAAATAAAAATATGTGTAATGTCCAACTGTATGGCTAGTATAAAAAAAATCAGGAAAATCCACTTCTCATTAAGGGAAACAGTCTGTTGCAAAGTAGAAAAGAGGGGGCTGGAATTAAAAGCAGTGTACGATCTCTTCGAGACACAGCCTGGATCTGTGCTCGGAGCACGAGGAGCCCCCCTGCATGGCTTACCGAACATTTCTGAGTGGCAGAAACTAGAGGTGGTGATCTTTGGGTTTTTTCAGTTGTGTTTTCTAGGTTTATCGAGGGGCACCCCTTTAGTAATTAGGAAAGAGGGTAGCTGAGAGGGAAGAGCTCCCCTCTTTCTCCTCTCCCCGCCCTATTCCCTCCTCACTCCCCTCCCCTGCAGGATTATCCGGAATCCCTCCCGGTTCCCTGGGATCCCAGAATAGCAGCGTGGGCTTTGTTGCGTTCCCTGTGCCGGCCTTCCAGGCCCCGGCTGCTTGGGAAGAACTCCTGCGGGGGAGCTCCCTCACCTGGCCCCTTCAGCCCTGGTGGTACAGGAGCCGGGAGTGTGGGTCCGGTCAGCGAAGTCTTCCCTCGGGCAGCCCGTGGGCCTGGGCCAAGGGCAGAGGTGCTCAGATGCTGCTTCCAGCGAGGGGGATGACAGGCTGTTGCATCCGCGTCACTAGGACTAGCTTACCGTGGGGAGCAGTGTGCTACCGTGGGCAGCATGCGCAGCCGACGTGCCGTTAGCTTCTTAATGTTCATTTACTGTATCGTGGATGTGTCTCCACGCCAGCAACCTTGTTCCTAAAGGCTATAGGGTATTTACTGCGTGATTATACCTGAATTAGTCGTCTGTGGGATGTAAGTTCCTGGTGTTTCGTAACGACAAGCACTATTCTAGTGAAAATCTTCTAAATACACCCAGCAGCATTGGCGTGAATACTTGTGAAGGAAATGTTCGGAGGACCTTTTGATAGGTCTTGCCACGTGGCCTTCCAGAAAACACTTTGCCGGCTGTGGCTCCTCTCCAGCCGCCCCAGTGCTCAGTGCTCCCTGCCCCACGGCCTGTAGGTGAGATTGGACCCCTAGTTATCAGTGATGGAAGCCTCTCTCTGCGTGGTTACTGGTCACTTGTATGTAAGCATCCGTGAAGTGGCTGTTTCTGTCCTTTGCCCATTTTCCAAAGGGAATGTTCATGTTTTGATGGGAGAAACTCTGCCTACAAGCTGCAGGTGCACGGGGCCCAGTGGAAGGGCGGGTGCTGCAGGAGCTTGTCTAGGTGGGCACAGCAAGGAGGACTTCCCGGAGAAGGCAGCGTTGCTCTTGGGGGGTTGCCTGTCGGGAGTATTACATCTGCTGAGTAAAATGGATTTTATTTTTCCTAGAATAAGGATGGAACAGTTGATGTCCATAACCCAGGAGGAGACTGAGAACTTGCGGAGACGCGAGATTGCCTGTGAGTATGGGGTCCTGGGAATGAAGCTTGTCTGACCCAGGGTAGGGGGTGCAGGAGAGGCTGCCTTCTCCCTGTACGTGAGGTACGATGGGCTCGAGAGAGGGGCAGTGAAGTCCGGGAGGGGAGCATGGGCCCTGAGGTCAGGCTTATCCGGGAACAAGCCCTATGACCTCTGGGCCGTTACTGGGCCCTAACTACTCCGAGCCTCTGTTCCTATCTGATCCTGAGCACTGAGAGCTTCAAGCCACGCTTCAAGGAAAACCAGGAGTCCGTTCCTCCTTTTTTAAAATAAGGAATAATTCTTGGCTGGTCCCGTCATGCAGGAGCATGATAGGATGCGGGAGTGGGGTACTGTGGAATGCTGAGTGCCGGGCCCCGTGCCGAGCTCTTCGCATGCACCACATCATCTCACTCCCTCCTCATGAGAGGTTACTAATGTCCCTATTTTAAGGTCCCTGTTATCCACCATTTATATGAAAGAAAACCTGCGTTTGCGTGTTCAGAAGGATGTTTAATAATAAATCGAGTAATATAGTATCAGAACTGGGGACTTTTGTTTTCACCTTTTCAAACTTCCTTATTGCTTAGCTTTTTAAAAGTGATCGCGTTCTATTTTTATAACTAGAAAAAATTTCCATAGAAATCACATAAAATGGAGAGAAGATAATAACCCTTGTTGAGGACCTGTGATAGGTATCAGGCCGGCCCGTGTCCTGCCAAAGAGGTTGTGAACCAGCAGGATCTTTCTGGAGGGCAGAAAGAGCAACTCCTGTTATCCACGGCCTTAAAACTGTGCTTTTTAAAAAATTAATCTTAGGAAATAATCAAATTGCATAAGGACGTTTGAGCAAGGATGTTCATCATTTAATAATTACAAAAGAGACCAAATGCCCCCAAATAGAGGATCCTTGGTGATCCGTGCCCTGCAGGACCCTGCAGCCAGCGCCTCACATGGCCATGGGCACGTGGGGAAGCCCTCACGAAAAGTGAGAAGTGGTGTGGTTAGTGTGGTCACGTCATAATTTTTTTTTTATCATAGTAAAATACATGACCTAAACTTTGCCATTTTAACCACTTGTAATTGCTCGATTCTGAGGCACCAAGCACCTCCTCATTGCCGAGCGGCCGCCACCCCCACCCAGCCCCAGAGCCTCATCTTCCCGACTGCGGTTCCGTCCCCGATAAACAGATTCTCCATCCCCCTCCCCTAGCCTGCGTAGAACCCCCATTCCTCTTTCTGTCTCGCCAAATCTGATGACACTAGGTTCCCCTCGTAAGCGGGATCCTACAGTATTTGTCGTTTCGCAACGGGCTTCTTTTACTCAGCAGAATGTCCTCAGGGTTCATCTCTGCTGGAGCAGGTGTCAGAACTTCCCTTTTTGAAGGCTGAGTAATATTCCATTTGTGTGTCCACGACTTTGTGTTCATCCGTCTGCCAGTGAACACTTGGGTTCTTTCCACCTTTTGGTTTTTGCGAATCCCGCTGCTCTGAGCGTGGGTGTACAAATGCCTCTGCAGTTGTCTGCTTTCTGTTCTCTCACTTTAATTTTTAAAAAATCCATAAATATGCATTAGAAATTATCTAGAAGAATATATATCAAAATATCTCTCGGTGATAAAATTATAGAAGAGTTGGTGTGCGTGCTGTTTTGTGTTTTACAATTAGCCTTTTCAAGCTTAAGTTCCTTCCATAGTGGGGCGCCTGGGTGGCTCAGCCTGTGTCATGATCTCAGGGTCCTAGGATCAAGCCCTGCATCGGGCTCTCTGCTCAGCAGGGAGCCTGCTTCCCCTTCTCTCTCTGCCTACCTCTCTGCCTACTTGTGATCTCCTCTCTATCAAATAAATAAAATCTTAAAAAAAAAAAGTTACTTCCATAGTTTAAAAATTTGGGCGGGGGCGGGGGGGTGGAGATGCGGCGCCTGGGTGGCTCAGTCAGTTGAGCGTCTCTTAGTTTCAGCTCAGGTCATGATCTCAGGGTGGTGAGATTGAGTCCTGCATCAGGCTCCGCACTCAGCAGAAGTCAGCTGGGGATCCTCTCTGCTTCTCCCTCTGCCCCTCCTCCTGCTCGCATGCATGCACGTTCTCCCGTGCTCTCTCGCTCTCTCTCAGATAAATCTTTTTTAAAGAAAGTGTCTTTTAAGGGTGACTGTGAGGCGGGTGACGAGGTGACCCCCCGAGGCCCCCAGGAGCGGCGGCCCTCAGCCCCTCCCCCGTGTCTCCTCAGCCGCCATGCAGCAGATGCTGACCGAGAGTTGTAAGAACCGGCTCATCCAGATGGCCTACGAGTCTCAGAGGCAGAGCTTGGTCCAGCAGGCCTGTTCCAGGTAAGGTAAGGACAGGCTTCCTGCGTTGGGGGTGCCGGCTCGGGGCCCAGGACCGTGGGGTGAGCGCTGGGCATTGCGATCCCCGCCCCAGCCTCGGGGGGCAAGTGGTGACGGCTCTTCATGGACGCGGACCCCATGATTGGGTCAGGCGCTGGTAAAGTGACAGCAGTCACTCCTACTGCTCATGCACTTCCTGTGAGCAGGCACTCCACCGAGGGCTGTGTGTCGGCTCGCTGACTCTCCGGGGAACCGTATCATTAGCCCCGTTTTGCCACCGCAGCTCGGGCTCCGAGAGACTGTATGACACACCCGAGGAA
Organism: Procyon lotor; assembly: GCA_028646535.1. NCBI lineage: Eukaryota > Metazoa > Chordata > Mammalia > Carnivora > Procyonidae > Procyon > Procyon lotor. Next base: position 71,378,622 of record CM053615.1, read on the forward strand.
ACCCAGCCAGCAGGTGGAAGAGCTGAGGTTCAAACCCAGGCAGAGTGGGGGTGTGCTCTTGCCCCAGGTGCACTCCTCGACCTCCGAGGGTCTGCAGAGGCCGGGAGCGGTGTGCCCTGGAGGGGATGGTGGGAGGTTGCTCTCTCCCTGGTGACTGCCCTGGGTCTGGCTGGCCAAGTTCACTGCATCGCTGTGGGTTAGTCTGCCGAAGGAGCCACACGGGTCGGCACAGCCAAGGGGAGAAGAGCCCTTGGTGCTCAGGAGAAGGGCCAGGAGCCCTGGTGTTTCTCCCCCTGGTTAGGTGTTAGGCACAGCTGTCGGCCTCCCCATGTCCTCACAGGTGTGGGGACTTCTTCCTTTCCTGGGGGTAGAGTATCGAGCTTAGCATGGGCACTGGTGGCAGACAGACCTGGACTCCGGTCTCCCTTCTTCTCTTAGTAACTGTGAAGTGTTGGGTCAGTCCATTTCCCTTCTGAGCCTCAATTTTCTTACCAGAAAAATGGAGATTAGGCACAGTAGCTACCCCTGGAGTTGTTGGAGGATTTAATGAGCATGGTGTTTGCCAATAAACACCAAGGGGTCCAATAAATAACAGCTATTGTTATGCAGCCAACTCAAAACCAAGACTGTGCCAAAGTGTGGACCTACGTAGGGCTTCAGGGTTTGGATTTTTGTGCCAGAATCACTAGACTTGTTCTGGGGGCTAAGGGCGGATCCGTGGCTGCGGTGGAAAATGCTGGGGGTGTCGCCTGGCGCATGGATTTATTGCCCCAGAAGGACAGCTTTCTCACGGCCCGAGTGGCCTGCCTGGGAGGTCATGAGCTCCTTGTTGGTGGAGGTCGGAGGGCAGAAGCCAGGCCACCACTTCAAAGGACACTGCGGGGGATTCTGATGGAGGGCTGGATGAGAGCCCCCCGACACACCGACTCTGTCCCCTTCCTCCAGAGACAGACTCCATGTCTGTGCCCAGCCCAGGATGTAGCCCCCGGCAGGTGCTTCTTGGGGCTTATTATTGGATGAGTAAATGGTTTATCTTGATCTCCAAGGTTCCTGGCACTTGATAGATGTTCAGAAAGCGTTCAGAGAGTGAATTAATTTGCTGTCTTTCTGGCAGCATGGCCGAAATGGATGAGCGGTTCCAGCAGATTCTGTCGTGGCAGCAGATGGATCAGAACAAAGCCATCAGCCAGATCCTGCAGGAGGTGAGCCCTTGCCCAGGGTGTGAGGGCAGGGGCTCACGATGGGCACAGGGAGCCCGAGGCAGAACACGGAAGGTCTGCATGGAGCCCCGTAGGCTTAGTGTGTTCAGAGCTATGTAGACCCTCAGGAGAGGAGGAGGAGGGCGGGGTGGTTTTCCGGCCACTGAGATCTAGAGAAGCATCCCCACTTCCCCAGCAGGCACCCACCCCCTGGGCTGGGCGGCTCTGTCTCAGGACATGGTGAGCGCTTCATGGAGGCAGAGCCTGTGGGAGAGTCCCAAGGGCCTTTCGACATCTCGCTTCCAGGTGCGCCCTCTGTGGGCCCCCTCACCTTGCTCATGAAACGGGGCAGTGAAGGCACCCACGCCCCCGGTGTGGAATTTCCGTGCTAGTGAGCATGGTGTGCAGCGCTAGTAAACCGTGCACAGGGGTTATTTCTAGAATGTGAACAAGTGAGCCGAAGAGTTACATTCCACCAAAGAGACCAAGAGGTCCTCCATGGAGGTTTCTGAGCACGTTCTGTGTTTGCCTCCGGCCCGGGCCCCTGAGAACGCGAGGCCCGGGCACCTGCCGACCAAGGTCTCTGTTGCAGAGCGCCATGCAGAAGGCTGCATTTGAGGCCCTCCAGGTGAAGAAAGACCTGATGCACCGGCAGATTAGAAACCAGGTGAGGGCTGGGGACGCGGTCCCCTGCCGGCCCCCTCCTGCGTGCTTTCCAGACCTCAGAGGAGGCTCTTTCACGTTTTGCCAGCTCAGCCATCCCCCCCCACCCCGTACCACCTCTGCAGTGTAACTGGTTCTGCTGTTTCTCGGGATGTCCATGGGCCACTGCTTGGGCCACCTCTGCCTCCCGCCCCAGGCGGGAGCCCCTCGATGGGGAAAGGCAGTCAGCTCCACCCCGGCGGCCTCCATCAGCTGGGACTGTGGAATAGACCGCCTCGCCGGGAGGGAGCTGGACTCTGGCCTGGGCTCTGCTGCTGACCGCGCTGTGTTGGGCCCCCCGGGCTTTCCGGAGGCCTGGAGACGGAGGGAGCTTTCAGGCTGCGGGAATGCTCATCGCATCCTCTTCAGCACACTTTGAATTTTACATTTTTGCATGTTTGTTTTTTTTTTCTTTGTATTCTTTTCTCTTTTTTTGGCCCAAACCAACTTACTTTCTTCTTTCCCTCTTTAATTTCGATCCCACCTTGCCGGACATGAAGCTCATTCCTCTGACCAGGGGTTGGTGGGGCCACAGGAACTTAGGGACAAGGGCCAGAGGGTCACAGGCTCAGGGTGGAGAAGTCACTGGCTATGGAGTCTGACCCCCAGGCATCCTCCCTGTGGGCGGTTCTGACACAGCCGTTCCCCTCAGACCCCAAGCAGGGAGAGACCCGGGAAAGGGCTCCCTCACCAACCTGCTCTGTGTCCTTGAAGTTAACCTCTCTGAGTCTCTTTCCTCATCTGTAAAATGGAGGCAATGATACCTACGAATAACCAGGGGAGGCTTGATGACATGATGTAGATGAAGTACACAGCACAAGCCTTGTACACAGAATGTTCTGGAAGCATCAACTGCTGCTACCATTGTTCTCAGACACTCCATTACCCTCTGCTCTCCTCTGTGATGCAGTTAGAGGAAGCAAGGGGCTCCAGCGAGTGCGACCTCCGTGAGGACCCGTGTCCATTCTGCACTCTGGTCTGAACCTTACAGGCAGGCCCATCTCCATTCCATAAACCGTTAGCCTCTCCGGGACGGGCCTGTCCGTGCCCCACCCAAGCACTCAGGGCCCTGAAACAACTCTTTAAAGCCCCGCTGAGGGGGTTCCCAAGGCATCCAAGTCCCCTTCGTTCTCAATCCCTCCCCCAAAAGGTTTCTTAGACCCCACTTAGCTTTCAGAGAGCAGCACAGACTTGAGCCTTACTTAATGTGAATTAAAAAAAACCCTGTTTCGTCTTCTGTTTAGATTAAGTTAATAGAAACTGAGTTATTGCAGCTGACACAGCTGGAGGTAAAGAGGAAGTCCCTGGACACAGAGGCACTGCAGGTATGTAGGGCTCCCGGCCTGCCCCTCCCCCCCGCCTCCCTCCCCGCAGCTGCTCCCCAGCAGGCAGGCAGGCTCCTCTGTGGCTATGATGGGAGCACGGCCTGGGGGGTGAGCCCAGCGCAGGCCAAGGTTAGGGCCGGGGCAGCCTGTTGCGCAGCAGGAGGGTCAGAGGAAGGAGGGTTTCATTGCCAAGGCTCACCCAGGCCCATCTCCATCTCTGCATTTTCTTTGTTTTGAAGCAGGGTCACTGCTGAACTCCCTGTCTCTTTAAGCCATGCTTCTGGGGCGTGGGTTCAACTCACCGGCTGACCTTCTCTGGGGAAGGAGCTTTCTTGGTGTCCCAAGGACGTACAGAGGAGAGGGCCCAGCTGCAGGCGGCTTCTCTGGGAGCTCCAGCCTGGGTGTCCTGCTTGTAGAGCGTGGGGGCAGTAGGGACCAGCAGGCGGCGTTCTGGACTGTGTCAGGGACCTGGACTGGTCCTTTGTAGTCGTAGCTGGGCAGGCTGGGTAAGAGGGCTGGACCTTGCCCTGCTCCAATCTCTGCCCGAGTGTCCAAAAGCAGACGGATCGGTGGTACGTGAGGACCTGGGCCCCACATCAGGTTTCTGAGCAGAGCCTTCTGTCTGTCCCCGTGTCCTTGTCTGTGCCCAGAGAAGTCTTGAATTGTCTCATGGCTTCTGAACTCAGTGGAAGTGTGCCACAGTCTATGGTCCTGGTCTCGGGTCTGCCACACATGTGCCGTGGGACCCCAGGCAGGTCACCTCCCCTCCTAGGCCTCCATTTCTCCCCTCCATAAAAGGAAATCACCTTCCAGGCCCACCCTGTGTCCAAGGGCCATCACACTGGGGCAAGCTAGCCAATGCAGAGCCCTTTGTGAGCCTTGCCACAGTCTTCAGAGACGAGGGGACGGGGAGCTCAGAGACGTGCTTGGCAGGTGCCCGCATCGCCTGCCTGTCAAGAGCTTGTGGGGCTCCCATTGCGGGGCCTCTGTGGGTTTCCAAGAGTAAAAAACGAGTGGAACACAGACACGAGTGAGGACTTCACTCCAGTTTGCATGTGCCTCCGTCTGGGTAGAACCTTCCAGACCCATGTGGGGTTACACGCCAACCCTCCTTGCCCGTGCTTCTGCCCACACGCTCTGTAGTCCGTGAGACTGCAGTCACGTCCCTGTGGCTTGTCATTTCCTTTGTTTGCTGCTTCTTACCATTCCGCTGTCATCAGTCACTAGATCCCGTGCCTGGCCTGACCCCCCCGAGGAGAAGACGGGGAGGGGATGCCCGGGCTGAGGGGCCCCAGTCCCCCAACCCTCTGCCCGGTGGAGTGGGGCCCAGTGCGGGGCCCCAGCTGCCCTGCTGGGGCACTGCTGGCTCCAGAGCTGTGAGCTTCCAGCAGCACTGGGCACGGTCTTACGTTGCAGGAGATGATCTCGGAGCAGCGCTGGGCCCTGAGCTCCCTGCTCCAGCAGCTGCTCAAGGAAAAGGCACGACGAGAGGAAGAGCTCCGGGAAATTCTGGTGCGCTTGGCTTCTGCGTTCCACATCACACACGGGTTCGCTTTCCCTGAACGCACAGTTCTTAGAAGTGTCTTTGTTATTCAAGTAATAGTTGCTTATCAAAGGAAAGGTGGGGCGTACGAAGGAAAAGACTCTCCTGAGAGTTCTCTGACGGTGACGTTTTGATGTGCTTTCGGAACACTACGATGCATGTTTAGTGCTGTGTGTGCCTTGTAAACATAAGACGGTCCTCACTCCTTTAGAGCCGCTCATTTGCATCTGTTCTTGTCGGGTCCTCTGCACGCTCCCTGGCTGCATTCAGACGGGCCACCTCGCCCGCTGCCAAGCATTCGGACTACTTCCGGTTCTTTACTTCTCTAAGGAGTGCTGTCTTCGTAGCTAACGGCCTTGAGTAATTATTCAAGACCAATGCCCAGGAAACAACTCTCTGTGTCCAGGGCAGGCTGTTTCATAAGCCTTTGACAGGGGTTGCCCAGCTGTCACCTGTCCCCAAACGAGTGTGACTCTGGCACATTGTCAGGGTGCCAGAGCCCCATTTAGGGGTGGCTGGTGGGGATCATTTCCTCTAGACCCCGTGGGCATCGGAGCATTGGGGACAGAGGCCAGGGCTCAGAGGCCTAAGTCGCTCCTGTGGTGTCGTTGGTGCTCCAGGTGGTCTCTGAGCTCCCTTGTGGACGGAGCCCTGTGCAGAGTGCAGGGAAGAGTAGGACCAGCTTCCAGAGCCCCACACAAGCCCCTGTGGCATGAGTGGGCCGGAGGGCCCATCCCAGAGGGACCTGGGTCCAAGTCCTGGCCGGACCCCAGACAGGTTCCTGATCACTCTGAACCTCCCTTTGCTCACCCGGGAAGTCGGACCCCCCTCACGGAGCTGTGCGGATTAAGGAAAATGGCCCGTGGGTGCCTAGCAGGCTGTGGCCCATAGCGCCCTGAAAACAGCGGCGGCTGCTGTCGGTCACTGTCCCTGCCGTTGGTTCGGGGCGCTGGCCTCAGCATCTAGAACCATGCGAGGCCGGAGCAGCACTCGCTAACTACTTGTGCGTGGCCGGATGAGGGGATCCATTTCCGTAGCTTGTGTGTCGTTGTCCAGCTCCGTCAGAAGGGTGAAGGCCGCTCCAGACACTCAGGTTGTCCATAGAATCCTATTTCTGTCCCCGCCTGTCACGGGAGCGTGAGCCCGAGGAGGGGCCCGCAGCGCCTGCGGCAGGCGCCCGAAGCCCAGAGTCCGGCCTCAACCCCAGGGGTGCCTGGCTGAGATTGTTCGCGGCAGGAGGCTGGGGGCCAAGGCATTTCCTGCCTTTGCCGGCTCAGCAGTTGAAATGGTGAGACCGTGGTGGCTGTGAGAGTTCTCTGGAATACCGAGCGTGCTCCACCCCCGGGAGGCTCGGTTACGGTCGTCGCTGTCCTTACAGTTTTCACTCACTCACAACTAACGATGCCTGCTTTGTCCATGGCAGACAGAGTTAGAAGCCAAAAGCGAAACCAAGCAGGAAAACTACTGGCTGATTCAGTATCAACGGCTTTTGAACCAGAAACCCTTGTCCTTGAAGCTGCAGGTAAGGACTGCAGGCCCCACCCGCTCAGAGAGCCTCCCGAGCCTCCGTTCACATTTCCGGTGACGAGTGTGCCAGGTCCTGTGCTGGGCCCTGGTGGGGACAGAAAGGAGAGAGCGGTGCCTTCCTTCTGGTGCGGGGCAGAGCATGTGTGCACCGCGGCGGGGGGAGGCCACAGGAGCCACCTGCAGACCCCTGCCGTGGGCAGGACGGATGTGTTCCCCCCCCCCACACACACACACACGCTGGGTGTTTTTTTGTTGTTTTTTAATAAAAATGGAGCCCTTTTTTATATATACTATTGTGGCAAACTTTTTTTTCCCTCAACAATAATGACGGGCAGTTCTCCAGCCGTATACATAATAGATCATCTCGTCGTGTCCAGACAAGTGTGTAGTATTTAGCATCTGGATGGGCCCTCATTGGTTTAAACAGGTAGACCAGCAGCAAACTTCCTTGCACCTTTGTCTCTGCTCACATACGCATTTTTGTAGGAAAAGTTGCGAGGAAACGATTTATATATTCTGTTAAATGTGTTGAGGGCCTCCATTTGCCGCTGTAAGTGATGAGGTCGTGTCGGCGGCGCGGTCAGCTTCTCCCCTGGGTCTGTCCCGCAGGAGGAAGGCCTGGAGCGCCAGCTGGCCGCCCTCCTGGTGGATCTCTCGGCGGAACACTACCTGCCCCTGTTCGCCCACCACCGCATCTCTCTGGACACGCTGAGCCGCATGAGCCCCGCCGACCTGGCCAAGGTGGGAGGCGGCAGCCCCTCGGGGGAGGTGGGGGCTGAATGAGGCCGCTGTCCTAGCCGCCAAGGGTGGGCTTGCTCTCCTGCTGCTCTGGGTGCTTCTGGCATGAACCGATGTTCCGGGGGCCCCCGTGCTTCTGGACAGCCAAAACACCCACCTCGTCGGTCCCTCACCCCCTGGGGGTAGCCTGCACGCCGTCTGCCTGACCCCAGACTGCTCCCCCCGCTCAGATTGGACCTTCACATGGTAGGGCCAGAACACATCCTTGGAGGTTGTCGGGTCCGGCCCTGACCCGCCCCCGGCTTTACAGACCTAGTAATGGCAGCTCTGCCTGAGCCTGGGGACCTCCGGGGCTGAGCTCTGCGTTGCCTTCGTTCCTCTGCTCTTCGAGAGAGCCGGATGACGAGGACAGCTAACGTCCTCGTGGCACTAGCCAGTACCAGACGCTGTTCTAACGGCCTTTCCCATGCCAGCCCCCCCTCCCCGCCCCCCAACAGGCCCGGCAGGTATCCTCCTTGTCATCTCCCAGATGAGGAAGTGGAGACACGGCCAGGTGGTAGCTTGCCCGAGGTCACATGGCAGTCAGGCCTCGAGCATGGGTGGTCTGGTCCCAGAGGCCATGCTGTCTATCACTCTGCCATGTGGCCTGTTCTTGCTCAGAAACTGACGGGTCACACACAGGGACTGTCACCTGAGAATCTGTGACACTGCTGCTTCTCAGCAGCTCGGCCTCCATGGGAACTCCCTGCCCTTTCCTGTGAACTTGGACCATGGGTCCTGACTCACCTGTTGTCGTGGGGGGGGGGTGGGTGTGGTCTCATAGGTGAAGCCGTCAGCAGGGTCCCTGCCCCAGCGCGGGGCAAGCATACGATAAACTGTGGCTTTTACTGGTGTTCCCTTTGGGGCCTTGGTGTCCCTCCCTGCCCCCTGGTCACTTTCACAACTGGGGTGCTGCACTGCTTCGTGTTGACCCGGGGGCCCAGGTCTCCACGTTTCCAGGGGAAGGTGCCAGAAACCAGGAAGGAGGCGGTCCTGGTTGCTCTGCCCTGGTTAGCGAGCCCTCCGCGCCCCCCCACCAGCGCCCCCACCTCCCAGGCCCTAACTTGCTCTTCCTTGTACTGCCGCAGGTGGGCGTCTCGGAAGCTGGCCTGCAGCACGAGATCCTACGGAGGGTCCGGGAATTGCTGGACGCAGCCAGGATCCAGCCAGGTACCAGTATGGGCATCTCCTAAGCAGAGGGCCCAGCGTCACTGTGGACTGTGCTCAGTGGGAGGGGGGCAGTACTAGCCCCTGCCTGTCCTTAGGTTCCCTCCTAAAGGAACAGGATTTCCAAATGGAAAAAACAGGCCACAAAAATGGGGGGGGGGAGTTTCCTTGTAGTAGAGGGGCCCTCCTGGTGTCCTACAACCTTCCCTAAACCTGTACCGACACTGGGACCCACACACCGTGGACCCTGGAATAGAGGGAGAACCCAGCCGCACCCAGTGCCTGACACTGTGCCTGGGGCAGGTCCGTGGTGTGGACGTGGAAGGATGTTTGTGACCACGTGCGAAGAGCTAAAGGTGGGTCATAAAGGTGCTCGTCTGGAGGCCCGGGGAACCTAGTGCCGTGGCTGACTTCGGAGCGGATGTGGGAGGCAGGGGCTCCCGTGTGCCGAGCACGATCCCGGCGCCGGGCGTTGGCCAGCTGCCGTGCCCGTGCCACGTCGCCCTGGGTCAGCGCTGGGAGGCAGGGGCTGCCGTTCTCCACGTTTGAGAGGAGCAGACCCAGACGTCACCGTGCCCCCCACCACGGCACGCAGCTGGCAGACGGCTGAGCCACTGAGCGTAATGCCTGCCTCGAGCAGAGGCCGAGGGGGCTCGGGGAAGGAAGGGGCCTGGGACAAGGATGGAAGGAGAGGGAGCACCTGGGCTGCCGGACTGGGCGAGCCCGAGACGCTGCCTGTCGCGGGCTGGGCTCTTCGGGATGGAGACCAGAGGTGGGCTCGCCAGGCCAGATTGCAGGGATGAGGCAAGAGCCCTGCTGCCGGCAGGGAGGAGGAGGTCCTGGGTCCCCAGGTGTCTGGGCCAGAGGCAGCATCATGATGTCCACGGGCTCCAGGTTCCAGCCAATTTTATTCTAGGGATGTTGACCCAACCTAAGAACTGATAGTCTTTTAATATCAAGTAATGTATGAAATAGATCCCTTCCTCCCCTTCCACATGTTTTCCAGCACTGACCCCTTCCTCCTGTCAGACTGGAGGTCCGGATAACTTTGGCATCAGGAGCCGAGGTCCCCCTCCGGGCAGATGAAAGTGTCCTTTACTCCAAGCCCCTCAGATGACGGCTGGCTCTCGCCATCTCCAAAGAACTCCCTGGGACCGGCGGGGGCCGGCGGGGGCCGGCGGGTCCTTCCCCATCGAGGCTGCTTACAGCTTCTTCCTGATGCTGCCCAGCTGCAGGGAGGGTGGGTGGGACCGCTCCTCCTCAGCTGCAGGAGGGGCAGGAGACCTTTGGTCCTTTTCCTAGCGTCCTCTTCCTGCTCCCGGAACTCCCTTGGTGTCACGTTACATACAGAAGATCTCCTCACAGAGATAGTTTGGGGGCACCGCGGTCCCTTCAGAGAACCTAGTGGTGTAACAGCCTTTAAAAAAGAAAATCTCCAGGTTTTTCCAGTTATAAACACCCATAATTCAAAGCACAGGATCGATGGAGAAAC
>CM053615.1:71388853-71423079 GCA_028646535.1 Procyon lotor
GCATCTAGTTCTTGCTGGATGGATAGTAGAATTTTCTTGGTTGGGATAACGGGATTTTGTTTACATAGAAGAATGTCTTAACTCTCAGGAGATGCGTTTTTTAAAAAACGTGCTAAGGCATAGTGTTTGATGTTCGCATTTCACCTTTCAAATAGCAGAGCAAAAGAATTTTAAATGTAGGGGGTGTATGTGTGTGAAGAAGAGCAGGGCCACCGAGTGATGTGACTCGAGTCCATGTGACTAATGGACTTGCTGCAGTGTGGGTGCTGGGGGTGCAGACTGCGCAAGGCCTCTGTACCTGTTGGTAGTTGCAGAGATGGCAGTGACATCTGTGAGGGCAGGGACACAGTAGATCCACATCTATCACTCACCCTTTTCAGCCTCAGTGACACAGGTGACCTACAGGCGTGCTGGTGTCCTTTCCCATGCTGCACGCCTACCTGATCCCAGTACTCAGACAAGTCAAAGGAGAAGATCTGGCAGGAACCAGCGAGGCTACAGGTCCGGGATGCCCAGAACCGACAAGGTAAGTTGGAGAGCAGCGACAGCCACATACCAGATCCAGCAAGAGCCTGGGGCCTTCCATCAAACCTCGGAGCATAAAAAATGGCAGCTCCTTCCAAATCTTGAGCAAATCAATTAGGTGGCCAGCCCGACTTGGAACCACAAAGGGGAGAGAGTTCTAGGAAACCTGGTTCCAGCTAAGTTGACACAGGACAAAGTAGAGCATGAGAGTGTGTGTGTGTGTGTGTGTGTGTGTGTGTGTGTGTGAGAGAGAGAGAGAGAGAGAGAGAGCACGCAGTGTGACAGTGTGACAAAATGTTAACAATTGGTGAATCTAGGTGAAGAGTGCTCCACTTTTCTATAGATTTGAAATTTTTAAAAAAGATTGTATTTATTTGACAGAGAGAGAGAAAGAGAGAGCACAAGCAGGGGGGAGCTGCAGGCAGAGGGAGAAGCAGGCTCCCTGCTGAGCAAGGAGCCCGATGCGAGGATCAATCCCAGCAACTGGGATCATGACCTGAGCCAAAGGCAGATGGTTTGTTTTTGTTTTTTTTTCCCAAAGGCAGGTGCTTAACTGACTGAGCAACCTAGGTGCCCCGAGAGTTGAAATTTTTAATAAAAATTAGAGGTGGGAAAAGGCACCAGGCCCAGATGGTTTTGCAAGTTTTATCTAGCCTTTAAAGATCAGATTATTCTTAGGTTATATAAACTACTCTAGACCACAGGGAAAATATGGAGAGTTCATAACCCATTTTACTAACATTACCCTAGTACTACAACAAAATTAAAAAAAAAAAAAAAAAGAGGGGCGCCTGATGGCTCAGTCAGTTAAGCATCTGTCTTTGGCTCAGGTCCTGATCTCAGAGTCCTGGGACTGAGCCCTGCACCAGGCTCCCTACGCAGCGGGGAGTCTCCTTCTCCCTCTCTCTCTCTGCCCCGCTCCCCTGCTCCTGCTCTCACTCTCTCTTATTTTAAATAAATAAAATCTTTTAAAAAACAAATAAAATGAGAAGCAGAAGAAAATTGTAGATCATTTTCACTTTTGGGTTCCAACCCCCACCCTCGAGAATTAGAGGTTTCGTCACTAGGAACATAGTCAATCTGTTACACAAATAAACTAAAGAAGAAAAAACACAAATAACTTTCTAACCAGAAAAACATATTACTTAAGCATTGCATGAGCTCCTGTACCGTGCTGTACACATTGGGAAGACTGTAATGGTCTGTACAGTGGAGCTTCTGCCCTTTGGGAAAGTCTCAGGATTCCCGTAGTTGAGTGTTCAATCAACGAGAGGAAGATAAGAGAGAGACCACAACTGGGTTCTGAAAACAATGACATTCCAAATGGCAAGAAGAGTGAGGGTGAAGAAGAACCCAGAGCTGAGAAGTACGGGCTAGAAATGAAATTTGAGCTCCTAGCCCTTTATAGGTAGGAAAACGAGGGTCCTGAGAGGGTCCCAATTTCACAGAATGCCCATCCAGCCAGATCAGTGTGTACTTCAAGCACCGGTTCCGCAGGTCCAGAAAGCAAAAGCCAAAGAGTATTTTCTAAAACGAAGCTGACCCTACCATCTGCAGGTGGATGGGAGGAAGAGCAGGATCGGGAGGGCCAGGACTAGGGTAGTGGGACTCGTCCTTTTCCTCTTGCCTCAGGTCCTGGTTTTGTTTAAGTGTTTGATATTTTGTTCATCATGGAATTTGGGGCATTAATTTTTAATTTAAAATACTTCATTAGGGATGCCTGGGTGGCTCAGTCGGTTAAGCGTCTGCCTTTGGCTCAGGTCATGATCCCAGAGTCCTGGGATCAAGTTTTGCATTGGGCTCCCTGCTCCGAGGAAAGCCTGCTTCCCCCTCTGCCTGCTGCTCTCCCTGCTTGTGCTCCTTCTCTCTGACAAATAAATGAATAGATCTTTAAAAAAAATACTTCATTAGTTGGGTGCCTGGGTGGCTCAGTCACTTAGGTGTCTCACTCCAGCTCAGGTTGTGATCTCAGGGTCCTGGGATGGACCCCCATGTCGGGCTCCCCACTCAGCATGGATTCTGCTTCTCCCTCTCCCTTTCCTTTTGCCCTTCCCCCTGCTTATGATCTCTCTGTCTCTCTCTCACATAAATAAATGAAATCTTGGGGTGCTTGGGTGGCTCAGTTGGCTAAGTTTTGGTTCAGGTCATGATCTCAGAGTTGTGAGATCAAGCCCCACATCGGGCTCTGTGCTCAGCAGGAAGACTGCTTGAGGACTCTCTCCCTCTCGCTCCACCCCTCCCCCACTCACCCCCCCCCCAAATAAAAAAGCTTGACCAGGTATATACAGCTGGTAGATAGCAGCACGTAGAGTCACACCCTGGCTCTTTAGACTCTTGAACCTATGCTCATGACCATTATCTCTACTGCCAATTACATATTTTATATAACTGTAGTTGAGTCATCAACCTAGCACTGGCATCTCATCAGAGGATCTCACTTTTTAGTAAGAACACAGGTAACCCCCCCACCACTCTCCCTCCCTCCCTCCCGCTCCTTCCTCCCCTTTTTCCCTTCCTTTCTTTTTCTATCCTAGCTTCTCTAAGCCAAGTGCTGTGTTAAGTAGACAGAGGGTCTCTGCCCTTAGGCAGTTATCAAGTAAGGAAGCATCCAGAAAATGCAGTGAAGCCTTACAAGACTTAAATGGCCTAGAGAAGAAGGATTGCATTGAGGATCAAGGGAAGAGGAGTCTAGATGGGTTCCGTCCGACTTCTCATCCATTCCTGCTGCTTCCTCTATGTCCGAACCACAAATAACAAGTTATTAAGCACTTACTATGTGCCCAGCAATAGCCTACAAGCATTAGCTCCTCAGATCAAGGGTACCTTGTGATAGAGGTACCACTTTTACTTACGTGAACAAGTGAGGAAACGGAGGCTCAGAGATGAAAGTCTTTACTTGAGGTTCCAGAGCTGGTAAGTGGCAGACCACTGATTCAGTCTCAGGTTTGCCTGACTCTGAGCTGATTCTTGTCATCATCATTTGTCATGTTTGTCATTCAGCAAAATTGGTGCATGCCTACTATGTGATAGAACCTGTTTTAGGGGCGGGGGATACAGTAACTGGTTAAAAATTCCTGCCCCCGTGTGGTGTTCACTCTGATGAGGAAGACCAGCAATAACCATGTAATTAAATAAACAAGATAATTTCGGATAATAAAAAGTGTCATGAAAAAAACCACAGCAGGTGGAGGGATAAAGAATCTGTGTTGCCAGGCTGCCTGTCTGAAGATGGAGCATTGGAGATGAGACTTGAATCTAAGGAATCTACCATGTGGTTGTTGGGAGAAGGAAACAGGAAGTGCAGAGGTCCTGGGGTAGGGTTAACCTAGGCACCTCTATGGAACATAGCAAACAAGGAAGAGCGAGGGGGGCTCTAAGGTGTGGGGCCATGTCACACACTTGGCTGTGATGAAGAACTTGGATTTTAGTCCAAGAGCAATGGAAAGTCACTGGAGGGATTTCAGCAGGAAGGTGATGAGATATAATTCGTGTTTTTTAAAGGATCACTCCCCTGGGTGGCTCTGTCGTTAGGCGTCTGCCTTTGGCTCAGGTCACAATCCCAGGGTCCTGGGATCAAGCCCTGCATTGGGCTCCCTGCTTGGTGGGAAGCCTGCTTCTCCCTCTCCCACTCCCTTTGCTTGTGTTCCCTCTCTCACTGTGTCTCTCTCTGTCAAATAAATTAATTAAATCTTTAAAATGAATGAATGAATGAATGAATGAATCGAATCAACATTAATTCCACCAAAGTAGCTAGCTGTATTGTTAGTTATGTAGGTGAATATCCCTGAGCATAGGAAATACACACTGGAGTGTTTAGGTATAAAGAACCATGATATAGGGGCGCCTGGGTGGCTCAGTGGGTTAAAGCCTCTGCCTTTGGCTCAGGTCATGATCTCAGGGTCCTGGGATCAAGCCCCGCATTGGGCTCTCTGCTCAGCAGGGAGCCGGCTTCCCCCCCTCTCTCTCTGCCTGCCTCTCTGTCTACTTGTGATCTCTCTCCAAATAAATAAAGGTAAAAAATAAGAAAGAAAGAAAGAAAGAAAGAAAGAAAGAAAGAAAGAAAGAAAGAAAGAAAGAAAGAAAGAAATTAAAATTTATCTTACTTTTATTTTATTTATTTAAAAATATTTATTTAAAAATAAATAAATAAAATAAAATAAATTTTAAAAAAAGAAAAGAACCATGATGTATAAAGTCTACGCTTAAATAATTCAGGACAAGTTATATACATACACATGCATGTGTGAATGTTATAACATATAAAACACATGTATAATCCTGTGTTATGTGTTTATATCTATGAATTCTTACAATATGCATGCAAATGAGTGTGTATATATAGGTATATATATCTCCCCAGGATATGAAATAATAGTTTTATCCGAGCAAAGGGTGTACAAGTGTGCCACTTGTACTCTTTTCATTCTTGCAAATTTTCTGTAAGCTTGAAATTATTTCCATATAAAAAGTTCAAAAAAAAAAATTGGTCTAGTCCCCAGCATGACACGTGGACTGGGAATTGGTTGGTCCGTCTGCTTTCTGAAACTATTTGGCTAAACCTCTGCCCGCCCGGCGAGCCCGCAGCTCCACCTCTGGGCATGTACCTAATTGATATGAGTGTTTATATCAACTCAAGACTTGTACCGGAAGGTACACAGCAGTTTATTTTCCTCAATAAGAGAAGACCAAAGAGGAAGTGAAACGAGAGAAAGAGGGGGCTCAAGAGTGAACCCCAGGTGAACAACTGGGGGGTTAGGGGGTGCTGCTGACTGAGATGGGAGGTCTAGGGGAGGAGTGGGACCCCTGGACCCCTCGCCGTGCTCCCTTTCCTCAGCCTGGAGAAGTCAGATTTCCCTCCACAGCTTTGTCCCAGTCACCGCCAGGGGGCAGTAGCGTCCTTCCTGCCGGACGAAGCCGCCTGTAGCCGTGGCAGGAGCATCCGTTGCTGGGGACTGCTGTCGTGCTGTTGCCTGGGTGGCCTCCAAGTCACCCGGACACTGTGCTCCTTGCAGAAGAATCTTGTAGGATGGAGATGGAAGAGATTAAACCCCGAAGCCCTGGAATCTGAAATTCAGTCATGACTCCAGCCCTTTCCGCTCAAGATGGGACCAGGCTCCTTAAGGTGGCCGCGAGCTCTTGCTGCTGGCTTTCTCCACCTCACCTCACGAAAGAGATGGGCTCTGTGCAGATGCGTCCTCCGCACATGTGCCGTTTCTGCAGCCTGACCCCCTCGCCTGCAGGCATCTGACGCATCCCTCAGGAGGCACTCCAGGACCCCTTCTTGACCCACAATGTGGGTCAGACCGGCCCCCTCTACATCTCCCATCGTACTCCTTCCTCCATAAATTATATTAGTCAATCTTCCTGATGCTTCAGCTCATCTGTGACTCTGAGAGGCAAGGGAGTGCCTGGCATGGGCTCTAAGAATACTTGTTGGATGAATAAAAAGACAAATGAGGGAGTGAGTGAATCTAATTTGGAAAGAAGGTAGCATCTCAGGTTATCCACCTGGGGTTTTGAAGTCAGAGACCTGGGTTCAAGTACAGACAATGCCACTTATAAGCTGTGTGACCTTGGCAGCTCTCTTAACCTCTCTGGGCCCCGGTTGCCTCTTCCAATTATTATAGTTACTATACAGTTTCAGTGATATGATGCATGTCAGACCCTTAGCCTAAAATCTGCACATAGTATATGCTCAACAAAATGAGGATTTGTGTGTGTGTGGTTTAAAAATGTAAAGGTGTCGGGGGGGGTTAAAAATGTAAAGGTGTGTGTGTGTTTGTGTGTGTGTGTACATATATCTGTTTGTGTAGGCTGTATAATAAACTGTTGGCTAATGACAGGGAGTGAAATTGGGAGAATAAGGTAAAATTTTCTTTTTATGCTTTATACACTTCTGTGGTTAAATGTCTTACATTAAGCATGTTTCATAATCACACAGCCTATAAATGAAAAACGAAATCCAATATCACAGGAAAGAATGCCCAACATCATTAGTCATAAAGGAAATGCAAAAAACAAAACCACCATGAGATACCACCACTCACCGGTTGAGAGGCTAAAATCAAAAGGCTTGGGTCTTTTGATTTGATCTTGAGCCCGGGTGGCTCAGTCACCCTCGGTGTCTGCCCTTGGCTCAGGTCATGATCCCAGAGTCTGGGGAACCAGCCCTGAGTCAGGGCTCCCTGCTCAGCGAGGAGTCTGCTTCTCCCTCTGTCCTCTGCCTCTGCCCCCTCTTGTGCTCGCTCATGCACGCGTGTTTTCTCTCTCAAATATATAAAATCTTTAAAAAAAATCGAATCAAAAGCTTTAACAATACCAAATGTTGGCAAGAAGGTGGGGGTATGAAATGGGACAACTGTCTTGAAAAAATGGCAGTTTCTAGTGCTAAGCATACTTCCCCTATAACCAGAAATTCGGCTCCTAGCTATGACTCAGGCACGAGGAAGAAAGAGAGTGTGTGTCTGCAGAAAGACTGTATGTAAATGTTCCTAACATCTTTATTTACCATAGCCAAAACCTGGGAGTAGCCCAAACGTCCATCAACAGTAGGATGTGATAAACTCTTTATGGTGTGTCCACACAGCGGGATACTACACAGCAGAAAACGGGGATGAACTGTGGCTGTAGGGGACAAGATGGGTTAATTTCAGAAACGTGACGTTAAGCCAAAGAAACCAGACATAAAAGATAATGTACTGCATTGCTGTTTTTAATTCCATTTATATGAAGTTGTAGGACAAACCAAATGGATTTATGGTGAAAGTCAGAACAGCGATCATCTTTGGGGGAGTATGGCCTGACATAAGAAGTTCTGGGGTGCTGGAAATGTCTCATATCGTGATCTGGGTGATAGTTACACACCTGCATATGTAGATAAAAGTCATCAAGCGAGGGGCGGTGGGACACCTAGATGGCTCAGTTGGTTAAGCGTCTGCCTTGGGCTCAGGTCATGATCCCAGGGTCCTGGGATGGAGCCCCACGTCGGGCTCCCTGCCCAGCAGGAAGCCTGCTTCTCCCTCTCTCACTCCCCCTGCTTGTGTTCCCTCTCTCACTGTGTCTCTCTCTGTCAAATAAATGAATAAAATCTTTAAAAAAATTTTTTTAAATAAAATCTTTTAAATTATGATATGGGTTTAAAAAAATCAGACAAAAAAATAATAGTGTATGATTCCATTTATATAAAATTCTAGAAAATGTAAACTCCTCTGCAGTGATGGGAATCAAATCGGTGGCTGCCTCCATGTGAGGTGGGCGGGAGAGAGGAAGGAGAATTATGAAGGGCCAAGAGGAAACATTGGGGGGTCGTGGGTATGTTTCTTACCTTTATTGTGGCGCTGGTTCTACAGACTTATTCATATGCCCCAAATCATCAAATCTACACTTTATTTATTTTTATTTTTTAAACCATAAAAAAAAAAGATTTATTTGAGAGAGAGGGAGAGAGAGAACATGAGCAGAGGCAGAGAGAGAGGGAGAAGCAGGCTCTCTGCTGATCAGGGAGCCCGATGCGGGGCTTGATCCCAGGACCCTGAGATTCATGACCTGAGCCCAAGGCAGACGCTTAATGACTGAGCCACCCAGGCACCCCCAAACCTACACTTTAAATTTGTGCCGTTTACTATAGGTCAATTATACTTCAATAAAGCAGCAAAAGCATTTTTTTAAAAAACTCACTGTGCATTTGATATACGTAAATTAGGCTTCAACAAATAAAAGAAGAAAAGAAAGAAACTGTTTTCCTGACCCTGTTTCCCTGTTTCCCTGCTCGGTACTTCCAGACTTGCCCGTGCCCCACGGGGTCCTTTCTTCGCACCTGGAGCACCCCCGAGGGAATGTCTCCCAATCAGTGCTCTCAGCTCAGATGACGCACCTGGGCCCTGTGGCTTCTTTGTGACAACCGTTGTTCCAGCTCTCACTGCTCAGCCCAAGCACCATGTCCTCCAAAGAAGCCACTCTGCTTTGTGCCACACCCTCCCAGCTCAGGGCTGCCGGGATCCTTGGCTCAAACCTCTATCCTGGCGTCTTCACTGTCCACCTTGGATTATCCGCGTAGACCCATCTGTCTTCCACACTCGATGCTGATAGTCGTTGTGAGAACAGCTACTATTCAATGGCCCTGGGCCAAGAGCTGTGCATGGTTGATTTCACTGCCTCTCTACATCAACTAGGAGGACCGGGATTATTATTAGCTCCCTTTCGCGAAAGCCGAGGCCCAGGATGGGGACTGCCAGTGGGACCTAGTCCCTACGGCCGTAGGAAGGTTAAAGAACATTCGAACACCACTCCTGCTCACTTTGAGGGCAGCCAGGGCCTTTTCTGGTGGGCAGAGAGGAAGGATTTGGAGTTCTTCAGAGTTGCAGGAAGATACAAGTAGAAAGGTGAGTCATTTGGTTTTATTTATTTATTTGACGCAAAGAGACACAGTGAGAGAGGGAACTCAAGCAGGGGGAGTGGGAGAGGGAGAATGCAGGGTTCGATCCCAAGACCCTGAGAGCATGACCTGAGCCCAAAGCAGAAGCTTAATGACTGAGCCACCGAGGCCCCCCGGGGAGTCACTTTAGGTAAAAGGAATTGCCTTCAAGTTTCCGGAGCGGGAAGAACGTGGAGAAAGTAGACAGCATGGGTAGAGGACAGGCTCGAGAAAGGTCTCTCTTCAGGGTTTTTAATTCTTCAACGGCTTCACATTTGCAGACAGGACCCTGGGCACAGGGCTGGAGAGGGAAGATTCCTGATTAGTGGGTTTAGAGACCTTGGTTCTGGGTTTGCCAGTGGCTAGTTGGGGAGCCGTGAAAATGTCTGTGTGTCCCTTTCCCCATCTGTCCTACTGGCAGGGGAAAGGCTTTGCAGTGAGGTAAACCCGAGCTGAAAAAACTGGCTTCCCGACTTCCCACCTGTGCGGCTGACCTCACCTCTCTGAGCTTGCATTTCCTTATCTGCAAAATGGGGATAATGACAGTGCGGCCGTCGTGGGACCATCAGGAAGATAACACGTCCGAGGGCCTGGCCCTGTGCCCAGCACGTGCCATACCCATGTCCTTACCACCATCATTATTCCTAGATGGGGGTAAGAACATCAGCTGTAGTCCCAGCCCGGGCAAGGTGCAAGCCCTGTGACACAGCGTATCTCAGAACCGCTTCGAACATTGGAGGGGCCTCTGCAGTAGGCACGATCCCCTCTACAAGGGAATGGGGTGGCTGAGGGGTTTCAGCCCTGGGTTTTGGGTCGGGGGAGGGTTTTGTGCCTGGGCGGGACTGGCCAGCTCAGCAGACTGCTTAGCATCGCTGACCTTCAGGCACCAGACGCCAGGAGCACCCCCTCCCCCACCCCACAGACAGCCTACGTGGTGATAAGTAAGAACGGCCCCATACATGCATTTCCAAATGCCCCCCCGAAAGGCGGTACCAGCTCTGCTGCTGCCTCCTCGCTCGGGGCTCCCTGCACACGTGTGCAGGTCAAACCCTCTCTGAGGGCGTCCAGCGGGCTGGGTGACGGGGGGCAAATCCAGACCCTTGCTGCACTTGCCAAGCTAGCTGGGGCCCCGGGGCCAGACTGCCCCAGCCGGTTGTCACTGACTTCTCCACTTCTTGTGGAGGCACCGTATGTGGGGTACAGTCCTCGCAGGCTCTGGGCTCCTGGGACCCTACCTGGTCCTCATGGTCCCCACACAGCGGCCCGTGCCCACCCTGATGCCCAGCTCTGGACTCTCCCCACCGCATCTCTCCCCTTCTCCACGCCCCCGGCCCCCCCTTCCCCTTGGGTCCCTTCTCTGTTCCTCCCCATGCCGTGGCTTCTGTCCTCCAGGCTGGGCCCCCTCACCCCCACCCAAGGGTGTGGGAACCAGGTCTCAGTCACCCTGGCACACGCAGGCACTCCGAACCCAGGACTATTCTCATTCTGTTCGGAAGGACCGGGGGACAGAAAGCAGTAAGACTTAAGGGAGAGAGGAAGGAGGGCCGGGCTGCGGTGGAGGCGGCCCCACCTCGAGAGGCCCGGCCCAGCCTTACCGCAAGCTTAGTCACACAGAGGGCTGGGTAAAGCCGGCCAGCACCGCCATCCTGGCCAGGCTCTGAGTCACCAGCTGGTGAGGGGCAGCTGCAGCCCGGCGGGAAACCACGCCTGGCATGGAAGTGGCACACGAGGGTTGGTGAGCCCCGAAACCCCTCCTGGCGGGCCCTGGAGGAACTGGGAGTGACCAGCAACGCTGGCTGGGCGAAAACATCTCTTGGGGACTTGCCAGGAAGGCAGCAACCCAGCGAGGCTTGAGGTCTCTGCTTTTGCAGGGGGACGGCGAGGGGGGAGGTCTCTCACTCGGGAGGGCGGGGTGAGGGGAGAGGGAAGACTTGTATGTAAATCACCCTGACACACAGGGCTCTTGACAAGGGACCTAGGCCAGGCCCAGGGGAAGAAGTGCCTGCTACAACCTTTTCTTCGAGGCCATTTGTCACTCCATGTACCAGAACCCTCCAAAGATGGTCTATGCCAGCCATTCTACTTCTAGAAACTGGTCCTCGTAAGATAATTGAGAAAATAAGCGTCTGGTCACAGGCGAAGAGTTTAATGGAGCCACAGCCGAGAAAAATCAGTAGAATTAAAAATTCACATGGAAAGATGTTCACAGCCTATTGCTAGGTGAGAATCAAAAATGGGTGAGCAGACAGTGGACATAAGAGAATCCCCTCTCGTGTTTGAGAACTAGATGAACACACGAGTTTGGGTCCGGGAGGGTGGGGTATGTTAGGGTTTGTTGCGGCTCTGTGTACGCCTCTTACCGTCTCCCCTTCCTTGCCGTGTGACCTTGGATGGGTCACCTGACCTCACTGAGCCTCAGTTTTCTCTCCTGTACTATGAATGTCCCCAAAAAGGGCCTCTTTCACAGGGCTGTGGTGAAGATTGACTAAGGCAGAGGAGGTAAAGCCCACAGCTGAGAACAGCAATGTTGTTTCTATTTTTCTCTCCCTGCCTGTTTGCTGGCACCCCAATACTCCCTTGTCTGATTTTGGTGCTGTCCGGCCCAGTGTGGAGTCATGACCCGGTAAGGTGGTGAGCACCCCATTCCTGGAGGTATGCAAGCAGAGGCTCCAAAAGGCAAGGACCCTGTAGAACAGACTTTGCCACCAGACGGGGAGTGAGGTGGGTGTGGCCACCACAGGCAAGAGCATAGAAAGGACTGGGAACAAGGTGGCCGAGGCCCGTCCCAGGGATCAGGCGGGTGTCCCTGTCACATTCCTCTCAGGTGCCCCGGGGCAGCGTTCTGCACATCACCCAAGCTCCCGTGATGTCGACGCTGGGGATGTCATGTTGAATGAAGACAATCCTGTCATCAGAGAGGAAGATCTGTTTCAACAAATACCTGCAGACAAAATAAAGTAATGATGCACGTGCGGATTGCCATGAAGGAGCGGTCTAGGGCACTGGAAGAAGGGGCCGACTGGAAAGGCTTCTCTGACTAAAGGTCGTTTTAGCCGAGTTCTGGAGGATGGACGGTGCTCGGTGGGGCGAAAGCGGGAAAGGGAATCAGCACATGTGTAAGCCCTCATGTAGATGAGCCAGGCTGGTTGGAGGGTATGAAAGGTCAGCGTGGCTGGAGAAGGGCCAGCGGAAGAGGGGCAGAGAGGAGGCCGGCAGGAGCCCCCGATGCCATGTTTGGGGCCTGGGTCTGACTTTGTCCTGAGGACAGTGGGAGCCACAGAAGGTTTGAAGAAGCGGAACGACGTGGTTATACTTGTGCTTTAGGACAATCCAGCTGGCTGTTCATTGAGGAGTAAATGGGAGGCAGGAGGTGGGGATGCCACTAAAGGATTGGGCGTGAGAAGGCTGTCGTGGGGCCTGGATTTGGGTGTGGTGGTGGGGTTGGCCACGAGCAGAGCAAGAAGGGGGCTGGGCAGCCAGAGCCCAGGTGACGGATAAAATGGCTGTGGGCTGTGTCTCCTTCCGCTACCCTATGGTTAATAAAGAGGGGAGGTCCAGGCGGGGTGCCAGGGTCCTTCCGCACCAGGGGCCATGCCAACTGGGTAAACAGCAGTGGACACATGAGGGTCCTTAAAAACAAAATCCTGATTCATTCACATTCCCTGTTGTTTACCCAAGGTGTTTGTTTTTTTTTTTTTCTCCTGGGCTATTTCAGGTCTGACAGGTTTGTGGGGAGAGCAGAGCGGGGATTCCGAGCCAACTGGGAGGGAGAAGGACCAGTGGGGCGAGGAAGGGCCCCTCCTCCTCCTTACAAAGCCAGCGAGGGTCCCGGCCGGGGCCCCTACTCCATATTCTGGGGCAAATCCCTTCCCTTCCTCCAGGCTGCTGTCCAAGCTCTAGATCCTTCTGGATCCTCCCTTTCAAAGTAAAATATTATTAGTCTTTACTTTTGGGTCCTAGTTTCTAAATGTGCTCTAGGGTGCGGTGGGGTGGGGCGGGGCAGCCCTGCAGGGAGACAGTTTGGCAGAAGCCACTTCCTGACAAAGGACGATGAATCAGGGGCTGTAGGTGGCATTCTCTGCCTGGGAGGGGGCAGGCCCAGCAAGTGGGCATGGGGAGCCTTCCCTCTCTGCTCCAGATCTGGACCATTCCTCTTCTTTGTCCACATGCCTGGTATCTTCCACTGGGCTCTAGGGCCTGGGCCAAGGGAAGGGTGTGGGAGGGCTGGTGAATAGATATATATCCAGAGTCCTCGAAAAAGAGCAGAGACAACCTCCACCCCCCATCCCAGTCTCCGGCCACACACACATACCTTGCTGTTGTTGAGAAGTTCCTTTTTTATTTTTTTAAGATTTTATTTATTTATTAGAGAGAGAGAGAAATCAAGAGCAGGGCAGTGGCGGTGGCGGGGGTGAGCAGGTGCGCAGAGGGAGAAGGAGAAGCAGACTCCCCGCTAAGCAGGGAACCTGAGTAAGACTTGGTCCCTGTGATCATGACCTGAGCAGAAGGCAGACGCTTAACCAACTGAGCCACCAGGCGCCCTGAGAAATTCTTCCTTATAGAAAGAGCTCTTAGAAATCAACAAGAAAAAAATATACATTCTTATACAAAAGCAGACAGAAGATATGAATAGTAAAAACCCACAAAGAGCCAAGAAATGTATGCAAACATGCTTTAATCTATTCAAACTAAAAACTAAACAGTAAAACAGTCTCAAGTGTAGGGGTAGGGGTTCCCAGCTTTTCAGAGTTGAGAAATTCTCCTGACGTCTAATTTCCTGAAATTCTTTCCTCTTCCTCATATAGTACTGATGACTATATTCATTTTTCTTTCCTTCAAAAAAATAAGTCATTCTTCCTCCACCCAAAGATCACAACTGGCCCCATTTTTAACATAGAGTAGTGGAGAGCTGAGAACTTTTTAAGATTTACTTTTTTATTTGACAGAGAGCAAGAGAGCGGAGGGAGTGGCAGAGGGAGAGAGAGAGAGAGAATCTCCAGCATGTGGAGCTGGACATGGGGCTTGATTCCACGACCCTGAGATCACGACCTGAGCTGAAGGCAAGAGTCGAGCACCTAACCGACTGAGCCACCCAGGCACCCAGAGAGCTGAGAACTTATAAAGAAGTTTACAATTGTCTCAGAATAAAGTAAAAAAGTCCTACATTCTGGACACTCAAGGAGCCTCCCACCCCATCCCACCTGCCCATGTCAGGGGCCCCTCTCTCCTCTTCCCTTGGAATAGCCTCTGGGCCAGTAGGGACTCATCTCCTTGCCTTTGCTCATCCGGACACCTTTACCTGGCTGTGCCCTCTCTAGCCCTACCTACCCAACATTTGAGTAAGTGTTGCTATGCGCATCCGATGGAACATTATCTTTTGAAAATCCTTACAATTGGTCATTCTTCCAATAAATAAGTTGCGAGGGCTGTTGGATGAGGTAGGGGATGCCTTTGGTATGATGCTTGGCATGTGACTATCCCTGGATCTTCATCGAATAGGCTTTCTCTGGCCAATCAGGTCTCCAGCTGTCATCCCCCAGATGGCCTTCCCAGGTGGCACCCCCTCATTCCTGTCACTTTAATCCCTCATCCTATTTTATCTTAATGCTTATCCTCTCTGAATCATCTAGTTTAGGTACTGCCTTTCTCCCTCCAGCACGAGAACATAGCTCCTGCAAGGGCAGGAATCTTGACAACCTGGTACGATGATGTAGCCCCAACACCTACAATAGCGCCTGGCACACAGCCGGAGCTCTATATAGTCATTTATCATTTTAAAATCAACTTTATTGGGGTGCCTGGGTCGCTCAGGAGGTCCAGCGTCTGCCTTTGGCTCATGTCACGATCCTGACTCTGACTCTCCGCAGGGAGTCTGCTTCTCCCTCTCCCTCTGCCCATCTCCCCCCCCCCCACCAAATAAATAAAATTTAAAAACAAAAATCAACTTTATTGAAGTATAATTTACATGCAACAAAATGCATCCATTTAAAGTTTGATAGTTTGGTGAGGTTTTTGTCTTTTTGTTCTGTTTTTAAGTTTTATTGAATCCAGTTGATTTTTTTTTTATTTTAAGATTTTATTTATTTTTTGACACACAGAGAGAGATTACAAGCAGGCAGAGGCAGGCAGAGAGAGAGGGGAAGCAGGCTCCTCACTGAGCAGAATGCCCGATGTGGGGCTCGATCCCAGGACCCTGAGATCATGACCCGAGCCGAAGGCAGAGGCTTTAACCCACTGAGCCACCCAGGCACCCCGATTTTTTTTTTTTTAAGTAAGCTCTACACCCATCGTTGGGCTTGAACTCAGGACCCTAGATTGAGTTGCACGCTCTACCAAATGACCCAGCCAGGCGCCCCTAGTTTGGTGAATTTTGACAAAGACGTAATCCCCAGTCAAGGGATAGACCATTTCCAACCTCCCTCAAAGCTCCACTCAGGCTTTTTTTGCAGTCAATTCCCCTCCACTCCACCCCCAGGTAAAATGTGTGTGTGTGTGTGTGTGTGTGAACTGAATTAATTTTTTTTAAAGATTTTATTTATTTATTTGACAGAAAGACACAGTGAGAGAGGGAACACAAGCAGGGGGAGTGGGAGAGGGAGAAGCAGGCTTCCTGTTGAACTGGGAGTTCGATGTGGGGCTGGATCCCAGGATCCCATGATCATGACGTGAGCCAAAGGCAGACGCTTAATGACTGAGCCCCCCAGGCGCCTCTGAATTGAATGAATTTTGAATTGGGACTGGCCCCAAGGTCTGCGGGGAGCTATTCACGTATGCACACAGCTTTGTATAGTTTATAATGCCTTTCTACTTTCATGATCTCATTTATTTTTCACATATGATGCCATGGATGCTCAGAGGCACCAGGTGACATGTGATAAAAGGTCTTTAAAGCCAAGAAGTGGGGGGCAGTTAGGCTAGGAGCCTGGGATTCTGGGCAGTTGCTGGGTTCTCCAGGCTGAGAGGCCCAGGTGTACCATAAAGGCTGGCAAAAGGCTGCTTGGGGCCCCACTTCTACCCCATCTGACTGGGGAGATGGCCTCGGGCATTCAGATGCCAGCGGGCTCCTTCTATCTCCTCAGGGCAAGCAAGCCTTTCCAGTCCCTATAGTTTGGGCTGTGGGGAAAAATGAAACAAGGCCAGCATCCTCTCTTGCCTCTGATTACTTCTGCCTGGTTGCTCAGAGAGAACAGACAGACCCTGGGTGTCAGGAGACTGGACTTCTGGCTGGGTTCCTCTGCCTTGCTGTGTGACTTTGGCAAGTCACTTTCCTTCTCTGGGCTTCAGTTTCCATCTCTGCAGAGGAAACCAGTAATCCCCACCAGCCTGACTTCGACTCCACCTGATGACTATTGCATGAATCGGTCCTGCTCTTCAGACTGGCCTCTGCCTGTGCTCTCTCCACTCCCTGGAATGCGGTTCTCCAATGTCTGCTGTCAAAAATCTGGTTTTTCTACTTGTAGTTCAGGTGCTAGTCCCTCTGTGATTTTCCTCCAAATGGAATATTCTGCTCCTTCCTCAAGTTTCTATATTCTCTTGAGGGCAGGGACTGTGATGAACAATGAGAGAATGGTGGGTTCCATTTATTGAGATGACCAATCCTGTGCCAGTCACTTTGTTATGTGCTTTAATCCTCACAACAAAGTGTCATTATTCTCACTTGACAGATAAGGAAACTGAGGTTCAGAATAATGCCACTTGTCCTGGGTCACAGAGCCGGCAGGACAGCTTGGGCAACAACAAGCCCCAACCCCAGCATTTTTCTTTTTTAAAGTTTTAAGTACTCTACACCCCAGGTGGGGCTCAAACTCGTGATCCAGAGATTAAGAGTCCCCTGCTCCAGTGATCGAGCCAGCCAGCCAGGTCCCCCCCTTCCCCGGGCATCTTACAGCCACTGACTGCATGAATGAATGCCAGGGTCACATTAATTAACTTCAAATCTACCTTGGGTGGTGTGGACAGGACTGAATTATCTGTGCTCAGTAATGTTAAGTTTTATTACCACCGTTCTTTGCCTTTGTCACACCTACCATAAGAACTGCCCAATCACAGAGTGGGATAATGGGTGGTGAGTACTCAGTCCCCGGGGTAAGCAAGCAGAAACTGCCGACCTTTGGGATGCAGGGAGGGGAAGTCTGAACATCAGCAGCCAAGGAAGTCCTCTGCCAACCCAATCTGCGATTTTGGGGATCCTAGTTGTGAACCTGTTTCCCCTCCTTTTTGGGAGGTGGTGAGGGTAGGACCGGAACCCATTCCTGTGGTACCCTGGTCTCACCCATACCCAAGCTCTTCAGGCCCCGATGGGTACCCACAGACCAGGCAGGTCCGTGGGTTTGAATCTTTTACAAACTGGAAAGTTCTATTGTTTTTTCCATTCCTGACCTGCCCTGTCCCACAAGCCACCTCCCGAGTGAAATACCCATATGCTGAGCCCGAGGAATGTCCGCCTGGCACAGGGGGTGCCTTCTGGGCCCTGAGCCCTCCCTGCCACCTCCCCTTTCCCTGCACTATTGTGCAAGACAGGCAGGCACACCTTCTGGGGCAGGACGGATAGGCCAGGAACTTCCTGAGGGCGAGAGGCGGCGGGAGGGGGCGGGAGGAGTGGGGTGCGAACGCCGAGTTCCCGCACCTTGGCCTCGGAGTCCCCTACCCGCTCCCTACGACCTGCTCGGCGTGATTCTCTTCCCGCGCGGCTAGGGGAGGAGGTGACCCCAGGCTGGAGCCCCCCCCAGAGCTCTCCCCGTTCTTTCAGATGCCCCCACCAGCCTCATCCCTTTCTTCGGTTCGGTCTGGGTCCGGCGCGCCCCTCAGTGCGTCACTCCTCGCTCTCCCTCTCTCCGACTGGTCTTTGTCCCGGTCTCGCCGGCAGTCCCGGCCTCCCGGGCAGCCCCCACCCGCCCCCTCCCGTCCGCGGCGGCGGCGGGGGCGGGGCTCGGCTCGGGGGGCGGGGCCGGGCGGGGCGGGGCGCGGCGCGGCGGGGCTGCTGAGCCGCGGGCTGGGGCGCGGGGCGGAGGCGGCCGGCGGAACGGACGCGGCGGGGCAGAGCGCGGGCAGAGCGGAGGCCGCAGCGAGGGGCGGCGGGAGCGGGCCGGGCCGGGCCGGGCTGCATGGCGCCAGCGGCGTCTTCCTGAGCGGCGCGGGCAGCGACGGGCGGAGGGCGGATCGGGCCGCGGCTCTTCCTCGCCATGGGGGACGTGCTGTCCACGCACCTGGACGACGCCCGGCGCCAGCATATCGCAGGTGAGTCCCGCGCGGTGCAGCGCGCTGGGGGGGTCCCGCGGGGAGCCCCCTGGGCCACGCCCCCAACCCGGTCGGCCGGGCCGCGCCGCCGGGGCCGGGTCTCAGGACAATCAGGCCCGGGGCAAGGCGGGAGTGGCTGGGGACCAAGTCCTGCGTCCGAGCCTGTTCCCTCCGCGTTTGGGCGCTCCTTCCTGTCCCCTTTGAGCTCGCCCTTCCCCCTCCCGAGGAAAGTCGAACCTCCCCCTCCTCTACTGGAACCCCCTCCCAGCCGGTCCCTTCGAATCCCCCAAGCACAGTACCCTGATGGAGGAGCTGTGGCCCACTCGGCCAGAGTGTCCTGATCTTCCTCCCTCACTGTCCGGGTCCCCACCTAGCCCTGGCCCCAGCACTAGTACACGTGGCTGAGGCTTCTAGGGACAGGCCCATCCATGACTGGACTGAGCCTGGGGAGTAGGGCTAGGGGTAGATGGGGTGCACAGGAGGGGTAGGTTAGAACCCCTGCCCTTTGAAATGGGCTCAAGCGGGGTTCTTCTGCTGGCAGGCGTGTCCAGCGGGCTGGTCAGCCCCCTCCTTCCGTCAGCCCTGCTCCCAGCCTGTCACTGCACAGTGGCCACTTTTCAGAAGGGCGAGGGGAAGCAGAAGCCCCAGGGTAGCAGGGTCCGGGCTCCCCCCCCCCCCCACACCCTGGAGAATGGAGAGTTGGGCTGAGAATCTCAGACTGCTTGGGAAACTTCAGTTTTGTGGTTCACCTCTCCCGCCCTGGGTGAGGCTGCTTGGGTAGAATCCCAGCATCTGTTTTCCAGCTCTTAGGACCTAGAGAAGTCTCTTAATGGCCTGGCACCTCAGTGTTCTCCTCTGTGAAACGGGGTGAATAATTCCTTATTAATGATTGTTGAGAGACTCATTATTTCATGTAGCTTGCTTAGCACAGGGCCCCGCACAGAGGAGGCACCCATGCACAGGGTGCTGGTCCGTGTGGGGTGTGAGGTGGGTGCAGCCGATGGAAGGAGTCGTCTATTCTTCCTGTTGAATTCTCCACTCCCTGTCCAGTGAACCCAGAGCACTGCGGCCCCCTACATTTATCTCGATGTGTCCTGCGGTCCTATAGAGTTTCAGCAGCTGTGTTCTGCCTGCTTGTACTCCTTGAGAAGAGGGACCAGGTGTCCCTTAACTCTGTGTCCCCACCATGGTTGAGCACAAAGAAGGTGCTGGGGAAGGGTTGTCCAGTGACTATGCTACTGGGCTTGGAGTTCCCCCTTTGGGCCAGGCGTGGGCCCTGGGCGCAGGGGTGAGCATGAGGTAGAAATGAGTCAGACCCTCTCCAGCCCCAGAGCAGCAGGGGGTTAAGTCCCGGAAAAGCCTCCTTATAGGACCGGCCTGGACTCTGGGAGGAGGGAAGCCCGGGGCGGAGTCTTCCTGTCCCCTCCCTGCCGGTGGCGGCCTCCTGGGGCTCTAACAGTCTATCCATTCACGACCTCCTGTTGGGGCCCCTCACCCGGCCTGGGTGGGGTGTTCTGCTCCGGTGGGGTTTTTCCTTCCCCCACGCCCACCTCTTTCTCCACCCCCTCTTCCTACCTCCTGGGCTGCGAACTGCCAGCACTCCCCCCCCCCCATTTTATAGGGGCGGAGACTGAAACCACAAAAGGTGAAGTGTCCTCTCCTGGACAGGGTTGGGTTTGTTTTGTGGATACCAGGCTGGGTGGAAGAGGGCTGTGCCCACTCAGGATCCTGGCCCTTCTTCTCAACACTTCAAGGCTATTAATAACCCTCTTCAGATGCCTCAAATTCCTGGTCCAGGCTTACCTGGGGGGAGCGTCTTAAGTCGGGATTGGGAGGTTGGAAGCCCGGCAAAGCCTCTAGCCCCCTCCCAGGGAAGCAAGCCACCTTAGAAATTTCTTCTGGAGGGAATGAAAGCCAGCCTTTGGCACCTCTGGTGATCCGTGCGCCTTCCTCACCCTACCCAAGGAGCAGTGAGCCCTTTCGTGCCAGTTAAAACTCCAGAGCCCTCCCTACCTGGGGCCACCCCTTTGGAGACGTCAGCGTTTGGAATGGCCCTTCCCACAGTGCTCTGGGCTCCGAGGCCTGTTGGGGTTCCGTGGCTTGGTGGGCGGGCTGCAGCTTTGTGCCCACCCTGCGCAGGTGAGCAGGTGAATGCCAGCCTGCAAGTCCCGGCAGAGGTCAGGCTCACGCCTGCCCACGGTGCCATTTTGCCGCCACGGTGCCTTTCATCCTGGGATTTCAAAGCCCCTAGCAAGCAGGGGCTTGTTCTCACAGTAGCAGCCCCGTGGGGCTGGTGGCAGGATGAGTCCCTCCTACTTTTCAGGAGGGAGCTTGAGTGGAGCAAAGAGCCTTGACCTGGGAGCCAGGAGGCGTGGGTAACCTCGGGCAGTCACTTACTTTCTCTGGGTCTCAGTTTCCCTACCTGTGAACTGAAGGCTGTAGGCTACCTGAGGGGCAAAGTCCCTTCTGGCTCTGAGAGTCTCAGGGTCCCAAATTTTCCCCACGAATCTCCTCCAGATTTGGGCCAGCTCGGGCTTCCCGTACTGACTACACCTTCTGATAGCTGATGTGAACTTGGGCCAGCATCTTAATCTCAATTTTTAAATCTGTAGAATGGGAGTAATAGTAGTTTCCTGCTGGGCTCTGTTGCAAGGATGTAATGAGATAATGCTGGTCAGAATGCTGGTCAGACTACTCAGCCCAGTGCTTTGGGGCATTGCAAGTGCTGAGCAAACAGTTGCCATTATTATTGAGAATGGTCATTTATTTTATTATTTTTTAAGATTTTATTTATTTGAGAGGGAGAGAGAACAAGCAGGGGGAGTGGCAGGCAGAGGGAGAGGGAGAAGCAGGCTCTCCGCTGAGCAGGGAGCCCGATGTGGGGCTCGATCCCAGGACCCTGAGATCATGACCTGAGCTGAAGGCAGACGCTTAACTGACTGAGCCACGCAGACCCCTGACAACTGTTACTTACTCTGTTGGTGATTCTCTAGTAGGTGAGGAGAGTGGCCAGGTGTTTGAAGTGAGAAGGAGGCAATTGTCACTGTGGTTTAGGTCCTGTTTCTCTGAGATTTGTCCAGTCCGTCTTGCATTCCTTGGATGCAGGAATCCACAGGGGTTTTCAGAAACCTTGAAATCCACGTTCCTGGCGCATCGGCAGATGTGTAACACGGATGTAGGCTATCTTGAGGGAGCGTGGGGGGCCGTGATGGGGGCCCCCCTATGACTAGGAAGGAGCTAGGACATGGAAAGTTGGGGATTAAGCCCACTCACGCCTTCCATCTGGCCCAGAGGATGGGGCTGGTACGATGAGAGAGTGGAAGTGTCTGGGTGGCCCATGTTGGTGCCATAGGAGGGTTTCTCTGCCACCGAAGCTAAGATAGAAGACGTCAGGGACGGGGCTTCCTGTCGTTCCGCAGGGGCTGGGTGCTGTGCCCTTGGCAGGAGTCCTAGCATTGCCAGGGGGGAGGGGGCTCCAGGACAGCCTTGAAGGAATCAGCCCTTCTGGAAATTCTGTTGGCCAGGATGAAATTATGGGAGCCGAGGGAACCACACCCCCCAATACACCCAATACATAAGCTGCCCTTGAGATTTATTACCTGGAAGTGAGGGTAAGGTAGTTTGCCCGTGCAGGTGCTCCTCCCTTCGGCCAGGCTCACCTTTCCTTTGCTAATTCTTTTTTAAATAGCAGCTTTATTGAAACATAATTCACCTGCCAGCAATTCACCCACTTAAGTGTACAGTTCATTGGGTTCTGTGTGTGTGTGTGAATTTTAGAATGCTTTCACCACCCAGAGAGAAATGCTGTGCCCATTAGTGGTCACCCCCCTTTCCGCCGGGTGCCCCCTACTGTGGGCAGCCACGGCTCATGTTGGCTGGTCACCCAAGTAATGCGTGCACGAGCCACGCAGGAGTGTAAGGTCAGAACGTGTCCCCCACTTCGCTCCCAGCCCTCAGGAGAAGCCGCTGGAGTTTGGTGTGTCCGTGTCCAAACCCGCATCTCCGTGGACGCGTGCATTTAGCTCTGCGGACACGAGCTCCGGGGATATGTCTCTGTGGCCGGACTTTTCTTTCACTCTGTCTGCTGTGAACATCTTTCCGTTTCGGAGCCCATGAGTTGGTTCCATTCTTTTGCAGGTGGGTTCCCTTCTGTGTGCGGTGCCGTTTATCCCCCTCCCACCCCCCACTAAGGGACATTGGGGTGGTTTCCAGGGTTTTGCGGGACCCCATGGCTCTGCCCAGACCTCACACGCGTCCCGGGCCAGGTTCTGGGGTCAGAAAGGCCTCAACATGGAACTCCTAGGTCATGTTTTCGTGGACTGACACGGAGCCTCTGAAAAGGCTGTAAATGTTTGGAACTCCCTCCCGTTGGTGCAGAGTAACTCGCTACAAAGTGTGGTCACCCTTCTTGACAGTCGGATATGAGAAGAAGGGTATCTCGTTTATTTATTGAGCAAGACAAATAATGCCTTTTTCCAAATTAATTTCGCAGACCTACCTCTCCACATTTGGGAGAGGGCGGTGGCTTCCCAGCGTGAAGGGAGAAAGGTGCCCCCTTTCGGCCACCCCATCCCCCAGGTGCGTGGCTTCCTAGTTGCCGCCCTGGGGCTTTGCGGGGAGAGCAGGCTGGCCGGAAACAGTGCCCAGCCCAGCCCTGCCTGGGCCTCTGCCCCTAGCCAAGGTCTGGGTCAGCCCCTGGGGGCGAAGCGTCTGGGGATTCTGTTCTGCTCTTGTGTCGGTCTAATAGAACGCGCCTTTTGTTGGCGTTGACCCCGTCCTGCCCCTCTATCCAGCCTCCACTCTGTTCCTTTCCCATCGCCCGGGCCTGAGCTCTGGCCTCACCCCTCCATCCTTCCCCCACACAAGGCCAAAGAGACCTTTCTAAGCCCAAACTGGGTCATGGTCCCCGCCACCGGAGGATTGAAGTTTAGAGACAGGGCTGGGACTCACCACCGTTCCTGCGAGCACCATTCCATTTTTTCTCAGTATTTCTCCTCCGTGTTTATTGTTCTGCATTACTGAGACCATGACCCAACTTTTGCCTTGCTCCTTTCACCGAACGATTTATAATAAACATCTCTCCCTGGTCCCTTGAACCTCCCTGCAGGCATTCCCAAAGGCTGTGTCGTGTTCCACCCAAGGCCACATCCGTACAGACATTTTCGTAGCATTACCCCTAATGCTGGATTCCGCCATGTCCCACGGTGACTGGGCATTTGGTTTTTTGGGGCAAACTGAGTCACTGTGTTTGTTTCCTTTCCTGCTCCGGTCAGCTGCCCTGCAGAGGACAGACTCATCCCCTGACCTACTCTCCCCCAGCCTTGCTTCTACCAACCTGGGCATTTTGAGGGAGGCTCCTTTTTGGGAACCTGTAACACCTCTGGGCATCTTTCCAGCGGGAGTGGCCCCCAGGGGGCTGTCTGTGAGCTGAGGACGGACTGATGACATTGGCCTTTGGGCTGTGTGTGACCACGTAAGTCTGGCTGCTTTGCCTTCCCTTGGCCTGCAGGGACTCCATGGATAGATAGGTCTTCTGCCGGAGGGTGGTGGCTGCTGGAGTAGGGAGGGGCCATATCAGGCTCTGAACAATACCTGTAAGATTAGCCATCCTTTAACTGAGCACTTACTATGTGCCAGGACTTCCTTTGCCTGTATTATCTCACTGAATCCCTACCCTCAGTGCCTTATCCCAACATTTAAAGGCAGGGCATGGTGGGACAGGCCCAGACTCGGGAGTCCTAGGCCTTAGCTGTTAAAACCATGCTCCGCTGTGATGAGACGTTCCTGGTGCCTAGATAGAGGACAACGTGGAAAAGGCCCCAAAGAGAGGCCAGCGGTGGGGGCAGAGGAACAGAGCGGCATGTGTCAGAGGCTCCCGTGGGTTGCACAAATATATCCCTCCCGACATTACTCAGTCTGAGACTCAAGTCAGTGTTTGACCAGTCCCGTTCTCCTCCTCCGCGTGGCCCCCTCCCCCTCCTCCACAGGCTCAGCTCATGACTCACTCACCGTAGGTCTCCCTGCTGCGGGCATCAGGCATCTTCCTGCGGTTGCGTACATTCCTGAGCGGCTTTTTCCTTTCCCCCTGCCCTGCCCCCATCCGCTTCCCTGCCTGAGGACCAGAGGCTTTTTCTCTAGATAGTGCTGGGCAGAGTTGTAAGGAAAGAGGAAGGCAGACCCCTGGCTTTAAAACCCTGTGGGGTTGGGGCACCTGGGTGGCTCAGTGGGTTAAGCCTCTGCCTTCAGCTCAGGTCACAATCTCAGGGTCCTGGGATGGAGCCCCGCATCGAGCCCCATTGGGCTCTCTGCTCAGCAGGGAGTCTGCTTCCCCCTCTCCCTCTGCCTACTTGTGATCTCTTTCTCTCTGTCAAATAAATAAATGCAATCTTTAAAAACAAAAACAAAAACCCTGCGGGGTGGGACAGAGCCACACCCCTCTCTTGGTAGAATCTTAGGGCCTGAGTCACTGAAGGGCTGCTATCTTCTGATCTCACAGATTTAAAACTGGAAGAACAGGAAGTGCCCACCTCGGCAGGGGATGTGGCTCCACCCCCAGGGACCTGTCCAGGTTTAGGGATGCGCCACCTGTGGCCTACAGAAGCGAAGGGCTGGCGAGTTAGAAGAAGCAGGGAGTCGAGAGGTTTGGGGCAAGGCTCTGCGGTCAGACCACTTGGGTTCGAGTCCCCGCATTGCCCCTGGAGGGACTGGTCGTTTGGGGCAAGTCAGTTACCCTCTCTGAGCCTCCGTGTCCGCTGTAATAGAGAATGAGAGCACTGGCTTCTTAGGGCACGAGTTCGGGGGTGGCGATCTCTGGACGGTACAGCACACGGGGCCAGTAGGGGGTGAGGACACGATGCTCTTAGGAGTGCGGCCCTTGGGACATGTGTCAGGTGGGTCCTGTGACCATAGGCACCTTTACCCTGTGCCGTGGGCCCCAGGGAGAAAAGAAAAAAGAGAAAGACAGATGGGGACACCCACCCCTTGCCCGGCCACATGTGTCCAGAGCTAGGCCTGTGGGTCTCAAGCCTGGTCCTGCTAACCATTTGCTGTGTGACTCTGGACCAGTGGCTGGGCCTCTCTGTGCCTTTTCTCCCCATCTGTGACCCCAGTATGTATTGACTCATGAGAATTCTCTGCCACTGAGAATCTTTTCTTAGGGGTCTCAGGGTGACTTCCAAAGGCAGGGCTGGTGTGCCCGTGAGACCCCACAGAGGTGTGACAAGCTCTGTCCCCAGATGCACTTGGGCTTGCTTTCTTTTCTTCTTTCAGTCCATAGTTACTGAGCACCTACTGTGTGCCAGGCACTGTACTAGTGGACTAGGGACACGCTGATGCACGCTCCTCCATGGCTCTTGCCCATATGGCTCTTTCTGGCAGGGTGAGCAAGGATTGTTCTTAGAAGGGCCGATCTTCTGTGGGAAGGTATGAGAGGGGCTGGCCTGATGGGGAGGGGAGGAGTTGAGGTGACATGTGGGGAGCCAAGGGGTTGGCCTTGGAGAAGAGGGAACTGTGCCCTGAGGGTCCTGGGGAGGCTTAGGAGGGAGGGTTAGAGGAGGAGAGCCCAGTGGTGAGGGATAGTCTGGACCAGTGTGACGGGTGTGGGGCACTTCAGGGGACAGTGTGGGGGGGGACACGGAGCAAGCAGGCCTCTGTGACGTGACGTGCGAGGCCGGGGAGATCTGGTGTCTCTTCTTGTCGGCCCCGTGCTGTCGGTGGATCTCGTGGGTGGTTTCATCAAGGCAGCCAGTGGTCCGCAGCCTCCGCTCCCATTCCTCCAGTGACAGGAGACTCACGTCCTTCCTGCAGCTCTGAGGGTGAGAACCTTCTTCCTTTCCAAGGGCCGAGCAGGAAGAGGGCTGGGTCTGGGTTCTAAGGACCTGGATTTGAGACCCTGTCGCAACTACCCTGGCATTTGGCATCTGGGTCTCAGGTTTCTTATCTGCGAAGTGGGCATTACAGTAGCCCAGACCTGCTGGGTGGTGAGGGATCAATGAGCGATGTGGGTAGAGCTCTTGGCGTTGAGAAAACCCTGGCTTCTGTCGCCGTTCGTCCTTACTGAGTGTATGGTCCGTGATAGGACATTGGCCGGGGCGTCCCTCCTCTCTGTGATCCAAAGTGCAGGGCGTGGGCCCTGGCTGGTAACTGGGCACCCGGCAGGGGCAGAGGAAGAATCAATTGTGGTCTGCAAAGTGTGAAGCCCGCTCTCCCACCCACATTATCTGTGGCCAAGCCAGCCATAGCAGCTGTCCAGCCTCCTCACGCCTCATGCTGAACAGAGCTGTTTGTGTCCAGCCGAGTTTGTTAAACCAGAATCTTCTAGAAGAAGCGTCCTTTGGGCAGGAGACTACACACTCTTGGGCTCCACCTACGTTTAATCACCCTACCTGTCGCCAGCTGTTTATGGCTGGGAGGTGAGAGCCTCGGGGCGGGTCCCAGGTGACCTTCGGCAGGACCTTCTCCCTCTCTGGCCTTGCTTTGCCTGTCTGTGTAATGGGTCACTAGGACAATCTGTAGTGCCCTTCTGGCTCTGACCTCTTGGAGCCTGGGGGCCACGAGCTGTGTCGAAGGGGAGGATGTGATATTTATTGCTCTCTCTCTCTCTTTCTCTCTTTCTCTCTCTCTCTCTCTTTCTGAAAGCTGTCTTATGCCGGGCCCGGCCCTGGTGGTGGAGATGAAGCCTTGACATGAGCCCTGATCTCATGGGACTCATGCCAGCCACAAAGCTCCCATCAGGCTGGATGTGATGTGGTTTCTGTTGCAAAGACAGAGGATCTTTATGTTTTCTAAAGTGCATGTTGGTTTAAACCACTCGGTCGGCCCAGCAGCTCGAGAGGCAGCATGTCTGGCCTCCACTGGGAGGCAGCTAGCTGGCTTCTGCCACCAAGAGCCCTGTGGCCCCAGGCAAGGCGCTCTCCCCCTAGGAGCTTGAGCTGTCAGTAAAACGGGAAGGCGAGCCCTGCTTCTGGGGCGTGAAGCTTCAGGGAGGCCGTTGTCCCCGGCACGTGGAAGGTGCCTGGGGGATGACAGTTCTGTTTTACTGGAGTCTGGGGGGTGGTTGGGGGGCGGGTGTCGTTTGCCCTGGCCTGCCAGGGATTTTGGGGCTGATGCGGACATCCAGAGGAGGAGGGAGCTGACAATTGTACTTCTGTTTCACTTTTTGTTTTTGTGTTTTTGTTTACTTTTTGGAAGGGTTCCCCGGTGGGAGGTGGGGCGGAGAGAAGAGAGAACAAGGCTTCCTTTGGCTTTGGGAGGCTGGCCTGGAGGAGAAGGTTTGCCTGAGGTTTGCTCGTGGTCCCTTTGGGCCACGGCTCCCCCTCGCCCTGAACTTGTAGCTTGCTGATGGGCAGGCCTGGACCCTTCTTCCCCCTCGCCGGGAAGGACCCTTTACAGTCACCTACCCCAACCCTCCTCCATTTCATGACCGCATAAAAGCGAGGTCTGAAAAGAGCAGAGGACATACCTAGCATGTCAGAGGCCACGGGGCTAGGGTGGGAACGTCGGCCCCTGCCCCCTACGCAGAGTGTCCTCCATCCCCGTCCTCGTGGACGGCCCCAGACTGGTCAGGGAAGGAGCAGTTGGCCTGGGTGGGGCTGGAAAGGTTATAATTTTGAAAACCGAGTAAACAAACAAGCCCTTGGTGAGAGAGAGGCAGCTCTGTGCTAACCTTACAGACGGGCCTGTGTCTGAGGGGACAGCCCGGGCCTGTCCCCACACACACAGTGAGGTGTGGTGGTGGATTAAAAAGGGCGAAGCTAGCCTCGCCTCATGCCCCCACTCCCATATTTAAGGCTGCCGGGGAGGGGGGCCGCTGCCCAGCCTGGCCACAGGACGGCAGCCCTCCGGGCTCAGCCCGGCAGGCACTCACGGCTCCTGGGTAACTTTGGGCAAGGGGCTCCCTCTGGGCCTCATTTCCCCCGTCTTTAAAGTGCAGCGATCCCCAGTCTTAAGGAGGATTTGAGCTGGGTAGTTCAACACCGGGAGCCCGACGGGCACTCTCCATTTCTGGCGACGGGGCCCCCTCTCCAAGCAGAAGGGTTACTGTCTCAGTGACCCGAGCTTCAGCCTGCTCCTGGGAGATGAATTTATAATCCAAGGCAGGCCAGAGCAGGCCGCTCAGCTCAGCTTTCCCGTTTTCCTGTTGAGACGGGGGCAGAATCCGAGAGGATCTGCTTCTGGGCCTGGGCCTGGCCCTGCCGTCCGGGGCCGGGCTGCCTGTCTGGCCTGCAGCCCCCCAGGGTGGGGCCCAGCAGACTTCCTGCGAGATTAGGGGCAGAGCCTCTTTGCTCTCCTTCCCTTTTCCTAGGGCCCCCGTGTGGCCTCTGAGACTCCAGCTCTGTGCCTGGGAGCTCAGTCTACCCTCCATTCGGATGCTCCGTTTTCCCCACGGTGCAGGGAAGGGGTTGCGTGAGAACCTCTGGGAGGCTCTCTGGGTCAAGTTTCGGACTCTGAAAGGCCTTGTAGGACCCAGAGACCACCCCCAATCTCCCCTCTTCCTCCCCCCTGCAGCCAGGAACACCCTTCCATGGGCCCCTACTGTGGCTGGCTGGGTTGGGGTCCCTCCTCCAGGCTCCTCACGCGGTCGTGGTAGATTCTCGTCCGTGGTATGAGGACCACGAGGGCTCCGTCGCCATGGGCTCCCTTGAGGTAGGCAGTATGGCCTCACAGGTCAGAGCTTGTCCTGCCAGCGACTAGCCAAATGCCCTTAAGGACGGTTGTTTGCGTTCCTTATGCCTTAGAATCATTAGCTGTAAATTGGGAGCGATAATAATAATACTTCTCTGGTTAAATTACATTACGTGTGTTTATGGATTACATTTATGCACCCTTTAACACAGTGCTGGGCACAGTAAACGCTCCGTAATCAAGAGGCATAGTGGACATGTATTCATTTGTTTTAATTCCTGAGCAGGGACTGAATGGTACATGTCGTTACAAGGTTTATGGTCTTGCAGCGGCGGGGACCCAAAGCTGTTTGGGTGAAGGTTCTGGTAAGTGGAGAGGGTCCCTTGGGTGGGGGCTCGTGGGGGTGGGGCAGATGTGGGCGGGTTCAGAGCCCAGCTGGTGGTGACTTCCCCTCTGCCCTTCTGGAAGGAGCGGTCTGGGTCCCACTACCTCTGTGACCACAGGCCTGGAGTTCGTGCGGCCGCGCACACGGCTTCCTTCCTCCAGGCGTGTATCCCTCTCTGACTCATGCCTTTATGCCTGCCTTTTGTTCTTGTCCTTGAGCCCCTGGGGGAGAGGCCAGGAGAAGCAGGGGCCTAGGGATTCGCTGGTGGACATAAGGACCCTCCCTACAACCCCTCCTTTCCCTGTGCAGGGGAGGGGATGCCTGGGTCCTGGTCCTGGCGCCCCTGCTGACTCACCGGGTCAGGCACCGAGTGTGCGTTGCCCAACGGCTCCCTCTGCTTGGCCCCCGAATCAAGTTCACCCAGGCCCTGCCCGTGTGGAACGCAAGGCTAGGCGGGAGAGACGAATGCAACCAGCGGTTACTGGTCACTCATTAATTAAATAATTATCGGAGGGTGAATCGTGACCAAATGCCCACCCTCCTTGCCAGCTCGCCAAAGTGCCGGCCCTGTCGGTTCTGCGGTGGCTCCCATGTGCCCTCTGGCCGCAGATGAGGAAGCAGGCCCCTGGTGACCAAGGGACCCACCCAGTTCCCTTCCCTTCTTGGTGCCTCAGTTCCTTGTCGGGAAAATGGGCCCATCTTGGGGGGGCGGGTGCTGCTGCTGGCTGCACACAGGGCCTGGGCTGTGCCCTGGGTTTGAGGACCATCAACACCAGCCTCAGGGACTACATAGCTACAGTGCTGACCCGGCTTTGTGGCCCCTGGAATCCTTCCTCTGAGCATCCCTAGACAGAAATAGGGGTTACGGAGGCCACTGCCATGGAGGCATTGGGTCCTCTAAAGGCTGTGTGGGAAAGGGCTGCTCGGGGAGGGCGGTCCTCCTCAGTTCCCACCGCCAGTAGGAGCAACGGCAGAGGGGTGGCCCCAAGCCCCCCCGTGAACCGTGGCCGGCCATTCCATATCAGGAATTTACCCGAAGGTAGCCAGAAGATTAGAGTATGTTACAACATCGGTTACAACAGGGGGTGGGGGGGGAGAAAAAGGAAGGAGGGAAACAGTGTCTACCCACAGATGATGCTCAGTGGCCCAGTAAGAAGCCACTAGTGGGCTGGACTTCAGAAAGAGGATTCTCCCTCTGTTCTTCCCGATAGCAATAGTAACAAACGTTTGCCGAGCACTGCTCCCTGCCCTGCCTGGGAGGCACCTGTGGCCGTGGATGGGCGAAGCCAGATATGGTGGATTGAGGCCACAAATGGGGTTCCTTTCTGTGCCAGGCAGTAAAGGCAGGTGTGGGTGGGGCCGGTGAAGTGGTGAGGGGTCAGTGGTTTCCCGTCCAACTGGGACAGTCTGCCACCCACCTGGGCTCCTGCCCGCGGGCGTCCTCACTCAGCGTTTCACCAGAATACCGCTCTGGTTCCCCCAGTGATGTGTAGGGTTATGGGCTGCTGGAGGCGTTTGATGCACGCCGGGCTTGAGGACCGCCTTGGCCATGCTCGGGGCTTCCCTCGGGCCGTCTTTCTCAGGACCTCAGCGTGCCGTGCCTCAGTTTCCCCAACTGTAAAGACGGGATGGCCGTCTTTTTTCCCGTAAAGTTTCCCGTAAAGACGGGATGGCCATACGTGGCTATCATCCTGTGAGCTTTATGATGCCATGTCTGGTGCCTGGTACACAGTACCCTGAGAAGAGGTTTCTGCCCTTGGGGTCTGGTGCCCCCACCAAGGGAGGCTTGGCCTTTCGACTCGGACCTTTCTCAGCTCCGGCTCTTATGGTGAATGTGGCTGTCTAAGCAATATCTGTCAATCAAAGAAAAATTAGAAAATAAATAGGAAGGAAATAAAAATCACCAATAATCCGAGCCACCCCGAACTAATGATTTTCAGGTGTTTCCTGATGGACAATCAGCAGTGGGTCGTGGGCCTCTGCATACGGGCCGGCCCCTGGCAGTGAGTCGGATGCTCGCAGAATATTCCATTATGCCCCAGTAGTCTGCGTTTTAAAATATTTTTAAAACCTTTAAAAATTTCATTTATTTATTATTTATTTATTTAAAATATTTAATTAATTTATTTATTTGACAGAGAGAGAGATCACAAGTAGGCAGAGAGGCAGGCAGAGAGAGAGGGAAGCAGGCTCCCCTCTGAGCAGAGAACCCGAAGCGGGGCTCGATCCCAGGACCCTGAGATCATGACCTGAGCCTAAACCAAGAGTCTCAACCGACTGAGCCGCCCGGGCGTCCGCCGGTTGTCTGCATTTTTATTTGGTCAGCCAAACTCCCATCCCTGGGCATTTAGGTTGCTTCTGTTTTTCACCCGTGTAAACAGGCCTGTGTTGGAGAGCCCTAATCACATCTGTGGGATTAATCTGTCGATTGCACCATCGTTTGAGAGCCTGCTTGGAGCCAGGCCGCGCCTATGGGACTGTGGGTGCTGGGTGGGGAGGCAGCCGTGGTCCTCACCCCCTCACTGACCCCTTTCTGGGAGCACAGACCCAACACGGGTTGGGTTCCTTGGCTGAGGTGGGGGTCAGGGTGTCTTTGGGAGCTGGGGAAGCAGCAGTAACCCAGACTCAGAGAGGCAGGGCAGGCTTGTTGGAGAAGGGGGCGTCTAGGTGGGGCTGGAAGCATGCAGGAGGAGGAGAGGGTCATAGGCAAAGGGGCAGGACTGCGCGCAGGTCTTTGGGGGAACCAGAATTTCCCAGAAATTGGTGGTTTTGCTGATTCTTGCTGCCCTTAGGAGCAGCTCCCTCAGGAACCACACCTCGGTAATTGTTATGCAAAGTGCTGGCAAGTCTGTCCATCCCTGGGGCTGGGATCTTCTAATGGGGGACACAGAGGCAGAGGCAAGTGCCTGCCCCAGGTGAGACCCGGGCCTCCTGCTTCTCTGCGTGGTGTCCCCACCAGCCTGGAGCGGGC
Source organism: Procyon lotor (assembly GCA_028646535.1). Taxonomy (NCBI): domain Eukaryota; kingdom Metazoa; phylum Chordata; class Mammalia; order Carnivora; family Procyonidae; genus Procyon; species Procyon lotor. The sequence goes on from CM053615.1 coordinate 71,421,008, forward strand.
ACAGGAGGCTCTAGTCCTCAGCTCCAGTTTCCCAGATCCTTTGCAGGTGCTGTATCATTTGACAGAATCTGCTCGAAGAGGAAACTGAGGATCCCAGCTTAGGTGACGGGGCTCGGTTTGTGTGACAGGGACGGTGACCTTGTCTGCAGCTGATATGTGACCTTGAGCTGGCCTGGCCAGCTCCTGACCCAGCCCCGGCCGTACTGGAAGTGTCCCGCGGCGATTGGAGGGCCCCTGGCTAACACTTCCCCTGGGGCTGGGAAGGGTCTGTTCCCAGGCCTTAGCTGGCCTTTCCGGAAAACCCTGTTCTCTGCCTGGGTCTTAAGCTGCCTAGGGGACCCAAGTTGAGGCCCTCTGGTGTAATCTTACAGGCAGGGACAAATATTTATGTGCCAAGTGCTCTGTGTGGTGCCGGGGGGACGTGGCGAATGGGCCAGGCAGGTCCCTTAAGTGGAAGTTGTGCTGATGGTTAACGGGGGTTCCGACCCGAATTGGGGTCCTGGCCTGACAGGTGGAACTTGGATCAGTTTGATTGAGCCTGCTCCCCGCCGGTGGGGTCCTGCATTGGAGGGAACACTTTCTTAGGTCACAACTGGAGGGGGTTAGGGTCTCGCGGGGCCAGTGCAAAGGAATTCAGCCTCTTCACTGGACAGACAAGACAGAGAGCCAGGAAGGGTGAGGGACTCACCCAAGGTCAGGTCCAAGGTCAGGTGGCAGGCAGGTGCCCAGCCTGGGCCTGCCGCTCTTATCCCTGAATCACTGCCTGGAGCGTGTGCCTGGAGCCTGTTGATCACCTCCCTGAAAGCCAGCGAGCCTGTCCCCAGCGCCCTTAAGGCATCCCAGGGAAAGCAGACATAGAGCTCGGACCTGCTGGCTGAGAGCAGAGTTTCCCATGAAGCACAATGGGCGTCACACGGGCACCTGGAATGAGGACTGTGAGGCTGGCAGGGCCTCCGAGGGGATTTGTCCTCATACCTTCCCCCCTGGAGCCCGAGGAGACTTGCAGCTGGTGACCCGAGGGTGGGGCAGGTCCTTCCTCCTGCTGGCTCAGAGGCAGGCCCACGGGAGTCTTATGATTTGAATAAGCTTTCCATCTTCTATTTGCATAAAGCCTGGCCGTGCTGAGGGTCCCTGGCATTCCGGCCCAGGATTGGGTTTCTTGGGTTTCGTTCTGGCCCAGCAGCAAGCCCATGAGTGAATTTTCATATTGGCTCATCTTCCTCCCCCCCCTTCCCGTGCTTGTCTCCCTTTGTTTCTCCCTCCCTGGCTTTGAGAAGGCAGGCGCTCTGCCCTGGCCCCCTCTTCCCTTGCTGTCGGGGACCTGGGGAGGCAGCCCGCAGCGTGTGTACATGCACGCACGTGTGGGAGAGAGATGGCCGGGCAGGGGGTGTTCTGGGTCCCCAGGCAACTTGGGAAGAGCCCGACTTGGACTTGGAGAGAAGCACGCTCGCATCCGATGGGCACTGGGCTAATGAAGTGGGTGGGATTTGTGTCTCTGAGTTTTTTTAGCCCTTTTCCAGTAAGGTTGGGCCACAGTCACTGGCATTTATGAGTGATTGGTTCTCATCGGAAAAGCAGCTGGGATTTATCGGGCTCTTACCAACCGTCGGGCAGAGAGCCAGACATTTCTCACGCATTGTCTCATTTCGTTCCCACAGCTCCTCTTCGAGGTGTGTATTATTTTTCTCCCTGTTATTGATAAAGAAACTGAGGCTTGGGAAGTGACAGTCAGGAGCAGAGCCGGTCTGTCTGGTCCCAAAGTTTGTGTTTTTACGGCTCACCTTCCTCCTGTTGATAGAATCTTCTCTATAGCCTCCTTGTGGCCATCCAGCCTCTGCTTGCACACCTCCAGTGACAGGGAGCTCTCTCTCTCTCGGGGTTACCTCTCCCACACGGGGCATCTGAGATAGAAAGCCCTCTCTGGAGTTCTTTCTTTGGTTGGTTGCTTGAGAACAGGTTCCATTTGGGCCGGGATGTGGGTTTCCCCAGCATCTGTTTTCCCAGGGAATTTTCCAGCTCTTTTGTTTGGGGGGAAGAGCTAAGTCCTCCCTCCTTTTCTTTTAGCAGCCCCT